>ML799469.1:312111-327654 GCA_009831015.1 Picea engelmannii | reverse complement strand
GAGAGGCTAAAGGAGGGAAAAGGGTAAGGAGGAGGCTCATTGTTCACTTACTCACTTGAGAGATTGAGGTGAGGAGAAGGAAGTGACGAGAAGAGAGGTTGAGGGTTTGGAGGCTCTTGGGCTCATTCTTGAGGAGAGGAAGGGCGCACAAGGGTGAAGGATTGGATTCTTGGGCTTGGAGGGCACACGCTTGCATAAGAGGGAGCACCCATGGAGAAGGGCGCATTTGCTTGAGCTTAGGCGCATTCTAGGTGGAGGGGCGCTCTCATATGGCAAGAGGAGCATTCTAGGAAGAAGGTGCACTTGCTTGAGGAGGTCGCAAGGCTTAGAGAAGGGCACACTACATAGAGGAAGGGTTTGTGTGAGAGAGGGGCGGACCCAAGGTAAAGGGGCGGTTGTGTTGAAGCTTGGACAAAAGGAGGGCACACCAAAGAGAGGGGGTGCACATGTCCAAGAGCTTCACCAAATATCACAAAGTTTCTTCAAGTGGTGGGAACATCTACAAGTGGGCAAAGGAAAAGGCATCTCAAGGAAAAGACAAAGTACAAAGGAAAGAGGTTAAAGGTTTAGCAAGAGAAGAAGGGTGCACCAAGGCAAAGGGCGCCTTTGTTCAAGGGCTAGCAGGTACATCTTCAATGGACTCCAAAGCATCCAAGTTTGGTTGTTATTGTACAAGGTTCACTTGTATTTGTTTTCCTTATTGTACTCATGCTTTGAGATCTCCAAATATATACATCTCATTCTAAATTGGTTTTCCCCGGGGGGGGTTATCCAAGGTCATGTTGACCAAAAATACCTGTGTTCATTTTTCATATATGATTAGTGTTTATATCAACAGTAGGAGCTTGTTAAGATAGTAGAGGAGTGCTACATGTTTTGAGGTTTGCATGTGCTAACACTTGGTTACTAAAACTACTTGCAAGGGCACCTTAAAAGAACATATAACCATCAGTTGGGGGAAAAATTCTTGGCAGAAGTATACATACTTGTTTGTTGTCCTAAAACGCAGCAAAGGATACATTTGCATAAACAAACTTAGAGCCCAACAAGAGGTCATAAGACATGCATGTTCGACAACCCTCATAGTTCCTCAAAAATCTACAAAAGGAGGTTTCCTTCGAAGTGGAGATTTCCCTATAACTTATACCTATAACTTTCTTGCAAACATTTGTATTGCAAACAATGAAAAAATTATAAATAGCAAAGCATCAACTTGTAGGATTGTATTTGGCCATGGTTTTGTTTTCATTTGTTATGGTATGAATTCATCCTTGTTGTTATACTTTGATGTATTTTCTCTCATTCACATGTTTATTTTTATGTCAATAACGTTCTTCAATTGGAACCTGCCTGATTAAACTTTCTTTTAGTGACAAATATGCAATATGTGTGCAGGATTTAATAAAAAACAAATATAATTTCTCGTGTCCATTAAATGAAAGGTTGCAATTTACTGCCTTAACTTGCGTGCAATTAATACTTTGTTTGTTGATCGTTAGCGACCTTGATTGGCAAGGATTAGTAAGTTTGATGGCCATGTATTGATGGCACTTCTTAAACCATGTCTAGATGGTGCTTCACGTTTGGATGACACTTCATATCTGGAAGGGCTGTCAGGTGTGATGGCAGGTTTTAATCATGTATTGGTTCAAATATATCATGTAGATGTGAAGCAGAAGGTTGTCAGGTTTGATGGCCGCAGTTGGATGGTGTTTGTAACATGAATTGTAATGCTCCGCTCTACACTATGGATTACTCCACTCCCTGCTATGATTCAACCCAATGATTCATTTTGGACGGTCGGTCCTTTTCCCATGCCATAACAACATAATTATATATCTCCATCGATGGTGTATTATGAGGTCATTGTTGTGAGAATCGGGAGACTATAGAGGAGGCAGATAAGCACAAGAACTATTAGGCAACTAGAAGCGTTGTCCAGCTAGTCGAAGCATGAACAAATAATAATTGTTGAAAATTTGTTTGCTTTCTGTGAATTAAAAAGAGCTACCTAGTTGCTCTAAGTTTGTTTTATTTCTATTGATTAGGAAAAGCTACTTAGGTGTTGTAATTTTATTTGCTTTCTGTCAATTGGGTTTAACTTGGGTGGTTGGGAGGAATGATTGTTATCCTCCCCAACCAAGTTCAATTCCTGCAAGTGACATGTTGAACATGTAAAGAGTATATTGTTGTAATGTCTTTGTGCCCTAAAGATTCTAGGGTTTACCCTGGGTACCATCCTCGAAATCGAAATGAGGGGAAGTATTGGGGGGTTTTCCTCAAGTGATGTAACCTGTATTTTTTTTTATCTACTTTATGTGAATTAGAAGTGCATTTTAACATCAAATACAAAATGTAAATAAAGTACTCAAATTAAGTTGGTTTGGGGGGGCAATATTTTCATTGTATTATTTGGGGCTATTTCACTATATTATTTAGGGATTTTTCTCTATAGATATTTCATCGCTCTGTTGATGTAAAGAACCTTGGTATATAAAAGATAATTGAAGCTTGATTAATGTTAGTTGCTAGAGTAGTGATATGATAACGCTAGAGAAAATTTCTTTGAGCATAAGAATATGTAATGGTTTTTTCTATATGTAAATAGTTTTAGACTTCTCCTTGCAACTTCTATCGGAGACTTGGCTTGTACCTTTGACAGATCTTGTATTTGGAATGTATCCAACAATTTTGATCTTTAGAGCAATAACAATAACAACAACAACAATAATAATAACATTTTAATTTTAAGGTCACAACCTAACTAGACACCAAATTGATGTATGAGACCCCCTTGTTTGTGGGACAAGGGACACCATTTGCACAACACTTTGCTACTTAAGTTTACAAAGGTGTACATACCCTACCCCTTTGAATTTGAACCTATGACCTCCTAAGAGGAAAAACATGTTTTTAATCATTAAACCCACTCAAATTGTATACAAAATGGTCATCTATCTCATGATGGCAATGAACACAAATCTTTTAAGCTTTAGGATTGTTATACATTCTTGTTGTATGACCCCAACGACCATAGATATTGCATATCATTGTGTGTTGATTACATCATGCATTACTATTATTGTTTTGACCTTGACTTTTGTCGTTATGCGACTTGTGAGGTTCACTATAATTCTTTTGGCCTTTCAATTGTAGCTCCATGTTTGAGATCTACTCAAGGGTCCATCCTTTCAATTATGTGCTTGGTGGATTAAAATGATGATTACCTTCTTTTATGCAAAGAATTCTTAATTACATTACGATTAAAGCTATTTTGCAAGAAATCGTAATTACATAGATTTTTGGATTGCTTGGACCATATCTTCTAAGATATTTGTGCACAAGATATGTGGAGAAAAGGTGTGGGAATCTAGAGGACACACGTTTGCAAAACGATTTCGCTAACATGTATATTTTATATGGTTATTCTTCTTCATGAGGTTAGCTTTCTTTGTTTTCAACACTCAAACATGCTAGAACCAATACAATATCACCAAAATCCGAGGACAACCTTGTCCTCCAAAGTCACCAAAACTGAGAACAACCTTGTTCTCCAATAACCATACAAATCAGAAAACCAAACTTCAACAATATCCTTGGGAATCTCCTCTGCACACGAATCTGTTGTAGACCACTTGTACGGCTTGTTGATGTCACATGTCAGCCTGTATGGATCTGTAACTGCCTAGAAAATTAGATACGTGATTCACCTTACTGGCAACCCACATATATATGTTATTTGCTCCATTGAAAACCGTGTATACCCTATACATGATTCATCCTTCTGCAACCCGTGTATATATGCGCTTTGTCCTCCTGCAAACCATGTATGGTACGAAAAAATTTCTCCACACATGCGACCTTCTTCGCTCCTTTCTTCAGGGCCAGATTTTCCACCTTGCAAACTTTCCCTTTCCTGAGATCACCAATCCTCCTAGCACAAGTGCAGACTCACGTATGATAGCTCCATCATGTCTCCACACACTCTACATGATTTGTAATGTCACAATGACCTCTCTCTTTTATTTACAATCCTTAGGGGTCAACACATAATCCCCTCCACAAGTCAACATCAAATTAGGCTTTCCTTGTGGGTGTGAAGCCCCAACATAAGCCCACAAAGCCCATCACCAAACCCATGAAGCCCCCACTCAAATCCAAGGGGGTTTTCTGATGCAGTGCCCCACCTCAGCAGGGTCTGCTGACCTCCCGATCTCTGGATCGTTCAATTCTATGAGCTAGAGCAACTCTTCGATTCCCTGCTAGAATCCCACGAACAAATCCGCAGGTCCCTTTATGAAACTCGCCCTGCGCGACTAAACACCAAGCGCGAGCCTCACCTCCACATGACCATGGGTTGTGGCCCCACTCCTACACAAAAGGCATTTCGCGTGTTGGGTCTTTGCATGTGAATCACCCTGATTCTCCCGACCTCTGAAACCCCGACAAGGGCTTAACGGATATTAGCTCCTTTCCTTACCTTCACTCATGTGACCATGAGCAGTGACCACGCGCTTGAATGAAAGGTGCATCGCGATTTCGCGTTTCACGACTCTGAGAGTCTCCTTAATTATGTTCTCCCGATATCCAAAATGGCAATGGCGCTAGATCAATGGTCCCCAATGGCTCTCCAACCAACAACTATGATCAAGTCACTATTTCGCATTTCGCGAGTTTTCGCAACTCATATCTCCAGCTTCCCAATTCACGAATCAACGAAACATCGATCTTTCGTCACGTGTCCTACCTCAATGAACGGTCACGATCATTTCGAGAATTCTCACGACTCCACCCTTTGACCTTTCCACTCTGTGAGTCAGAAAAATGTTGATCTCTTGCCACGTGTCCCCCTTCAACGGACAGTCCTGATGATTTCAGGATTTCGCGTTTTGGGATTTCATGAACTTCACCCTACTTCTTCCAAATCCTTTGGTTTTGCGAAATTCCAATAACTCCTCGCAGCTAACCAGTGCGCTACTTCTCCGAGATCTAACGATTTGAAAGATTCTGGCTCTTCCTGAATGAATCTTAACCCTCGATCTTCCTGTGTACTTTCAAAGGATTAAGGTGTATTCACCTTACTTGGATCCAATGACTGCTGGTCCTTCGTGCCTAGATCCGACGAACAAGATCTGTTCTCCCCTTGTGTGCATTCCTCCTATCTGGACTCTGATCTGATGGCCCAGATTTCGCTCTGCAGTCGATCTGATGGTTGTTGTCGCTCCTCCTCCTGAGCTTCTTTGATCTCCCGGACTTAGAAGAATTTTCTAAGTGACAAAGATTTCGATCTTTGATCCCTCTATGAGCCCGGTGACTTTGGGTCTTGTCTGTGTTTCTGGAACCACTATCTCTTCTAAGATTTGTTCACTTTGAAACCTCGAAGGGCTCCTCAACCTCTGTAATGCTTTGCAGGATCCTTGCACGTTGTTGTGCTATCCTTCCTGAGCCTGTATGTGGCTTGGACCTTGAAGTGTCTCGGCCTACTCCTCCTTTCTATTGGAACTCTGTGTGCAAAGGCACTACTCCTCCTGAGCTTTTGTCAATGCTCAAATCTCTAAGGGACTCAGCCCTTGTCTTACACTTCAAAGGGAAAGTTGGTTCCTTCCTGGCAACCTCCTGCTCAAGCACCCCTTGTTGATCCTACATAGTATTCAACAACTCTGTAAGTGTCTTCCTCCGACACTTCTCTTATCCCTGAACTCAAAACAGAGTTCCTTCGTGCACTCCTTGCTCTCGCTCGATGCCCCACTGGTAGAGCTCTACAAAACCCTCGACAATTTTGTTTCTATGTGCCTTCCTCTGCACAGTCTCACCTCCAAGGTATTCAGTAACCTTGAGGCTTCTCTCTTGAGTTCATGAATCCTTCTAGTGTGCCCTCCTGGCACGTTCTTTCTTGAACTCGATTCAATATTCATATGTGCAGTCCTTGCACCAACTACAGAGTTTTCAATACTCTATTGTGCACTCCTTGCACCAGCTACAAAGTTTCCAATACTTTGTTTTGCACTCCTTGCACAGCCTAAATAACCTAGAAACAATTCCAACAAACTCACAAATAGAGAATTCTATCTATCCCTGCAGATGAAAACTTAACATACATCTACAACATCCATTCATAAGCCCAAATGACATTCATAAACACATCAACACATATAGAAGGTTCATATGCAGGAATTTTTTTTTTCTCTCTATTAAAATGAATGTCCGATTACAATATGTGCAGGTTGGACTGTAACATAGTCTCAACTCTATCAAGCAAACTATTATATCTCCTCTTCAACAATATTATTCGAGCCGCCCCATTTGGGCAAGCCATGCATCTACATCTATCAGAGATCCTCTCGAGTTTTTTTTTTTCCCGAGTACTCGTCTACTCCGAAAAAAAAAACTAAATGCTACTCTAGTTCAGTTACATTCAATACTGAGAGTGAAACTCCCAGATATCTTGCGATCATTCAGATCCCGAGCGTTTCGCTCTTCTTCACCCATTCGTTTAAAAACGGATCTACATAAAACGTCAGCTTGTAGATTCCTTTTTTAAATTAGAAAGGCGCACTTTGGCGCTGAGTTATCCTTTCGCGTGCGCTATGGTGTTGATTCATCCTTCCACGTGGGCTTGCTGACAATGCTCCTTCATCATACTCCACGACTGGGAAAAACATGAGCTCCTGCTCATGGCTCCTTCTACCATGTTGATGAGATCCTCCAAGGTCTCATACTTTCGCTTGCAGTTGTTCATCTGCTCCTTTTCCTTGCTGTCTCTTTCTCCCTACTGCTCCCGCATGTTTTCTTATGTTTTTTCCTTCTCTGTTGATAGCTTCCCTTGACAATTTCACCATCAGCTTTATCATCTCCTCAATCACCTCGTCCAACTCCTCTGTTGGTTGTCTTTCCTTCTTCAGTATGTTCTGTTGCATCTTCTCTCCACAAATTTCCAACCTGACTTGTTGGATAAGATTCTTTTGCATCTTTACCCTTCTCTCCAGGGCCTCCATCTCTTCACAAAGATCAACAAGATCTATGTTATCTGTTGTTTCCTCCTCTATTGTAGGTTCGTATTCTACAGTTATCTCTTTCTTAGCTTCTTGGCTAAACATTTTGAACCATTCCTCTGAATGCTCTTCCTTCTCCATCTCTGGGGTACATTGAAATGTGTACTCCTTTTTACCAATCTGATTAATTTGAACTTCCATGTTATATTCATCTCCTGTGGCGCTAGTTGGCCACTCTGTTGCAGACCCTAGTTTTGCAGTCTCCCCAATGAGTTGTTGCTCAACTTCCTCCTCTAACAGATTGACTTATGTCATCTCTTCTTGTGTTGGTTCAACTCCAAATCCCTCTAGTTGCTCCCTAGGTTGGTATGCTCCTCTATCTGTTCCCAATTTGATCTGTTGGATATGCCTACTCTGCATATCTATCCTCCTCTCCGGGGATTCCAATTCCTCATACAACTCAAAAAAATCTATGTTGTCTGCGTCCTCTTCTGTTGTAGGCTCCAATGTTGTAGTTATCTCCCTTTCAACTTCTTGGCTGAAAATTTTGAGCAATTATGTTGAGTGCTCTTCTCCTGAAATATGCATGTATGTCTCCTAGTAGCCATCCCCTGGGTTTGGATCGTTCAATCAATCCCCCAGTATCTTCGGCTCTCACTCCCATTGAGTGAGCAATTCATCTGAATTCTCCTCTTTTTCTGTTGGGGCAGACATCAATATCTTCTCCTTCTCCTCATCTTTGACAATCCTTGTTGGTTGTATTTCTTCTGCTGCACCTGCATAACAGACACAATTAGCATTAAAAGAATTTGGCCCCATGGCCTCCTTCTCGGATTCTTGTTCCACTACCTCCTCACATGCAACTCTTGTATTAGCCTTTGTTGAACTATTTGGCAGGAATATTTGAATTCCCCCAACGATCAGAACACACCTCTGATCCTCCTCCACTGCTATAGGAGTATTTAACTTATCATCATCTTCATTCACATGGTCTGTAAACCCACATGAATCTTCATCTATCAACACTCCTTGTTGATATGAACTCTCATTTGAGTTCATCTCTTCTCCCTTTCCCACTTGGCACTCTGGGATTCCTCCTCTGCCCACCTGGTAGTCTATGAGATCCAATGATCCCCCTTCATTGCCCACCTGGAAACTTGAAATTCCATCACTACCCTCCTGGCAGTCTATGAGATCATCCACTGATCTCCTTCCATTTCCCACCTAGCAACTTGAAAGTTAACTTCTTCCCTCCTGACAGTTTATGAGACCTGTAACTGATCTCCCTTCCTCATCACTAAGGGTTTCTCCGACTTCTGGCTCACAGATGCAAACCAACTCTTCCTCTGTGTCACTGAGGTTTTTATCATACCTCGACCACTTCCTCAATTCTTGTTGTTGTTTTTTGGCCAACAACTTTTGAACATGCCATTTTCCTTTCCTCTTCAAAGGCCATTCGTATGTCTAATGTTTCTTTTTCTCCGGTTGTATCTTCAATGTCACCTATTCCATTCTCGCTCTTATCTCAATGAGTTCCTCATCAATTTCTACTTTACTTTTATTTCTGGCGGTCTCCTCTTTGACCACGCTCATGGCCTTCCATAGCCATCTTTTCTGTCTTCAGCCCTCTTGGTTATCTACCATTTGTTGCACACCTTGCAACCATATCTACAGAGCATCAATACTATGTCTTCCTTCACCTGTTGTCCACAAGTGAAATTCAACTTCTAATACCATTTGGTATCATCAGATTATCAATATTTTCCTTTCTACCTTTGCCTACAATCTGCAGACATAATCCACTCTGATACCTCTTGATGGTAGGAGACTATCTCCTTTGTCCCTTTTCCTCTTTATCTTTTGCTTGAAATCTACAAATGAAAATTTCATCTCTGATACCACTTGATGGTATCAGACTATATCATTTCACTGTCCTTCTTTTGTATGTGGTCTGCAAACAAAAACTAAGCTCTGATACCACTTGATGGTATCAGACTATCTCTTCTTTAATGTATTCTCTCCTCGGCCTACAAAAATCAATTCTGCAAAAAGAATCTGATACCACTTGATGCAGTGCCCCGCCTCAGTAGGGTCTGTTGACCTCCCGGTCTCTGGATCGTTCAATTCTACGAGATGGAGCAGCTCTTCGATTCCCTGCAGGAATCCCACAAACAAATCCATGGGTCCCTTTATGAAACTCGCCCTGCGCGACTAAACACAAGTGTGAGCCTCACCTCCACACGACCACGGGCTGTGGCTGCACGCCTACACAAAAGGTGTTTCGCGATTTCGTGTGTCGGGTCTTTGCATGTGAATCACCCTGATTCTCCCGACCTCTGAAACCCTGACAAGGGCTTAACGGATATTAGTTTTTTTCCTTACCTCCACTCATGTGACCATGGGCGATGACCACGCGCTTGAATGAAAGGCGCGTCACAATTTCGCGTTTCGCGACTCTGAGAGTCTCCTTACCTTCGTTCTTCCGATATCTGAAATCGTGATGGCGCTAGATCAATGGTCCCCAATAGCTCTCCACCCAACGACTGTGATCAAGTCGTGATTTCACGTTTCGCAAGTTTTCGCAACTCCTACCTCCAGCTTCCCCATTCATGAATCAGCGAAATGTTGATCTGTCACCATGTGTCCTACCTCAATGAACGGTCACGATCATTTCACGAATTCTCACGACTCCACCCTTTGACCTTTCCACTTTGCGAGTCAACGAAATGTTGATCTCTTGCCACGTGTCCCCCTTCAACGGACGATCCTGATGATTTCGAGATTTCGTGTTTCGGGATTTTGCGAACTTCACCCTACTTCTTCCAAATCCTTTGGTTTTGCGAAATTCTGATAACTCCTCGCAACTAACCAATGCGCTACTTCTCCGAGATCTAACGACATGAAATATTTCGGCTCCTCCTTAATGAATCTTTACTCTCAATCTTCATGTGTACTTTCAAAGGATTAAGGTGCATTCACCTTACTTGGATCCAACAGTTGTTGGTCCTTCGCGCTTAGATCTGAGGAACAAGATCTGTTCTCCCCTTGTGCGTGTTCCTCATGTCTGGACTCTGATTTGAAGGCCCAGATTTCTCCCTACAACCGATCTGATGGTTGTTGTCACTCCTCCTCCTGAGCTTCTTTGTTTTCCAGGACTTAGAAGAATTTTCTAAGTGACAAAGATTTTGATCTTTGATTCCTCTGCGAGCCCGGTGACTTTGGGTCTCGTCTGCGTTTCTGGAACCGCTATCTCTTCTAAGCTTTGTTCTCTTTGAAACCTCGAAGGGATCCTCGACCTTTGTAATGCTTTGCAAGATCCTTGCACGTTGTTGTGCTATCCTTCTTGAGCCTGTCTGTGGCTTGGACCTCAAAGTGTCTCGGCCTGTTGCTCCTTTCTATTGGAACTTTGTGCGCAAAGGCACTACTCCTCCTGAGATTTTGTCAATGGTTGAATCTCTAAGGGACTCGACCCTTGTCTTACCCTTCAAAGGGAAAGTTGGTGCCTTCCTGGCAACCTCCTGCTCAAGCACCCCTTGTTGAGCCTATAGAGTATTCAACAACTTTGTAAGTGCCTTCCTTCGACACTTCTCTTATCCCTGAACTCAAAACAGAGTTCTTTCGTGCACTCCTTGCACTCGTTCGATGCCCCACTGGTAGAGCTCTACAGAACCCTTGGCAATTTTGTTTCTTTGTGCCTTCCTCTGCATAGTCTCACCTCCAAGGTCTTCAGTAACCTTGAGGCTTCTCTCTTGAGTTCGTGAATCCTTCTGGTGTGCCCTCCTGGCACGTTCTTTCCTGAACTCGATTCAAGATTCAGATGTGCATTCCTTGCACTGGCTACATAGTTTCCAATACTTCGATGTGCACTCCTTGCACAACCTAAAGAACCTATAAACAATTCCAGGAAACTCACAGATAAAGAATTCTATCTATCCCTGCAGATGAAAACTTAACATACATCTACAACATCCATTCATAAGCACAAATGACATTCATAAACACATCAACACATATAAAAGGTTCATATGCAGGAAAAACTTCTTTCTCTCTATTAAAATGAATGTCTGATTACAATATGTGCAGGCTGGACTGTAACATAGTCTCAACTCTCTCAAGAAAACTATTCGATCTCCTCTTCAACAATATTATTCCAACCACCCCATTTGGGCAAGCCATGCATCTACATCTATCAGAGATCCTCTCAGGTTTGTTTTTTCCCGACTACTCGTCTACTCTGGAAAAAAAAATAACTGCTACTCTAGTTCAGTTACATTCAAGACTGAGAGTGAAAATCCTAGATCTCTTACGATCATTCAGATCCCGAGCGTTTCTCTCTTCTTCACCCATCCGTTTAAAAATGGATCTACAGAAAACACCAACTTGTAGATTCCTTTTTAAATTAGAAAGGCGCACTATGGTGCTGAGTTATCCTTTTGTGTGCGCTATGGCGCTGAGTCGTCCTTCCACGTGGGCTTGCTGACGATGCTCCTGCATCATTTTCACCAAACCAAAAGTGTGATGTGGTGCCCACGACGATTCCCACATGCCCAACACCTAGGGTCATGTGAGAATACCTACCCGAAGCTACAAAAATCAACACAATCATTTGAAACAATATTTTTTTTCGAAAACTCTTAATTAACATAAGAAATGAAAAACTCCTACTTAATTATTGGAATCTTGGAATCTTGTGTCATGGGTTAATATGAGTTTGCCTCCAATGGAAAGGATTTGATTTTATTTGATTCAGTGATTCACATATTCCCTCACAAATAATTTGGTCACCCTGCATAACAGGCACACACATTAAATTCTCCAATTGCATGATGTGTTGTTGAGCATACAAGACACAAAAATTGTTGGTGTTAATGATGATCAATTGGAATGTGAAGTCATTTTATGCCCCAATCAACATGTCACGTTGACATATGCCCCAGTCAACATGTCATGTTGACATGTAACTTATGGGTTGAAACTGGCTTTTAGTTAATGTTGCACTTGGTTAAATTCATGTAATATTTTCTATATTCTTGGCTCAAATCCCCCTTGACTTGCAATGTACACTAATGTTCTTTTTGATTAGTATATTTGTGATCCATTTGACACATAATCCAAACATTGTACCAATAATACGTGTCATTAGAGAAAATCGTAAGTGGGCCCTAAGTATACACAAATCACAAGGGATGGCCATATCAATTGTCAAATCAATAGATTGTTGGCACATATCAATACCTTTCTCTTTTGAACATTATGTCAAGATGAAAAATAGTCCATAAGTTATAGTTAAAAAGAAAGAATAGCAACAATTAAACTCCATATCATTGTAACATTTGATATAAATATTTCCATATCATTGTAACATTTGATATAAATATTTCACTGGGCATAGAACGCATATGGTTGTTCATGTTAATGTCCTTGGAAATTATCATTAATCCATATTTCTATTTGAATAAAATTAGCATCATTTTTCATATGGGTAAATTTATCTGTTTAAGAGGATTGATAATCGTATCTTTGTTAACTACTAACCAATGACATTTAAACTATCATCTACTGGTACAATTAACTTGTCATTCATACATAGTATATAATATTGTCTACAAAATTATCTAAAATTACCTTAAATTAGGTTGTTTAAGCACATGGGAACATTTAAAGTCTAAAACTAGTTATACTTAGTTTTTATAAACATAGAGCGCACATGGGAACATTTTAAAGTTTAAAACTAGTTATACTTAGCTTTTATAAACATAGAGGAAATTAGTTTCAAACGCATTAAAAATGTTAACATTCAACTTTCAACATTGAGCTTTATCACACTTTAAAACAATCTATTTATTTTTAAAAAGTTTTAACTTCTTGTCTGAAAATGCATTTAAGTTGTCTTGCTACATAATTTATTGTAAACATAGAAGAAATTAGTTTCAAACGCATAAAAAATGTTAACATTCAATTTTTAGCATGGAGTTTAGCACATTTTAAAACAATCTATTTATGTTTAAAAAGTTTTAACTTTTGGCCTTGCAATGTATGGAAAATGCATTTAAGTTGGAAAATGCATTTAAGTTATCTTGCTACATATTTTATTATAAACACAGAGGAAATTAGTTTTAAATGCATGAAAAATGTTAATGTTTAAAACTTTAAAACAATCTATTTATTTTTAAAAAGTTTTAACTTTTTGCCGTGTAATGTATGGAAAATGCATTTAAGTTGTCTTGTTACATAATTTATATGGAAGGATGCTAAAGTGTTGTATTTAAATTTAATTCCTAACTTTTGGTTAATGAACTTTCTTTTATTTATTTGATGGTAATGATATTTTTTTTTATCTATTAATTTTTTTTTATCTTTTGTTTTTATTGGCCTACAGTGATGCAACAACGCCGTTATTTCATAATTTATTTTGGCTTGGCATGAAATAACTTTAGAAGAATGATTCTTTATCGACATACAAAACAAGTTCATTGTCAAAAATGGATTTCTATGTCACTTATTTGCTGATACCCATTATTTTTTATCCAAGGTTAAGGCATTCGTGGGATAATTTGAACATGTTTGTGGAAGAGAGTCTAATAGAAAGCTTATGAAAGAATTGTGGGACAATTTGAACATGTTTGTGGAAGGGAGGCTAATAGAAAGCTTATGAGAGAATGGCTGCATAGGCAAAGGGGTTGTGAAGTAAAAGTTGATGTCTATTGGTTTTGTATTTTTCATCAACATTTGAATAGGTAATAATTGATTGCACATTAAAATATGTAATGTGATCTTCACCATATAAAGCATTTTTATAACTTATGACATTTTAATAAGGTATTTGTTGAAGTTAAGACAAAATTTATTTTGGCTTGGCATGAAATAACTTTAGAAGAATGATTCTTTATCGACATACAAAACAAGTTCATTGTCAAAAATGGATTTCTATGCCACTTATTTGCTGATACCCATCAATTTTTATCCAAGGTTAAGGCATTCGTGGGATAATTTGAACATGTTTGTGGAAGAGAGTCTAATAGAAAGCTTATGAAAGAATTGTGGGACAATTTGAACATGTTTGTGGAAGGAAGGCTAATAGAAAGCTTATGAGAGAATGGCTGCATAGGCAAAGGGGTTGTGAAGTAAAAGTTGATGTCTATTGGTTTTTTATTTTTCATCAACATTTGAATAGGTAATAATTGATTGCACATTAAAATATGTAATGTGATCTTCACCATATAAAGCATTTTATAACTTATGACATTTTAATAAGGTATTTGTTGAAGTTAAGACAAATGTTTTTGGAATGAAATTATTTTTGTTTCTTACATCTCAATAAGAGATTATATCTCCTTCTTACAATGTAGAAATAATCTCCTTCATGCAATGTAAAAAGTTGTGAAAAAAAATTAAAAAGTTGTGAAAAAAAATTAGAAAATATAAAAATATTATTGATAATTTGTATATGTATATTACTATATTTATATTTTGTTATATTACTTTTAATTATATTTTATTGATTGTAATAACTTGATTTCATACTCATACTCTCGTGTCTTCCTTCATCTAGAGTTGTTGACAATATAAATGTTTTAAATTTATTTTGGGGTTTCATATGAGATCCCTAAGTGAGAAAATTCTTTTACTCGTTTACAAAATAAATTTCTTAGTTTAAAAGGAGCTCCACATCATCTCTTTTTTTGTTGGTTTAATATGAATATATACTATTGCCTCGTTTTCACACAATTCATGATTTTCATAATATCATGTAATAATATCATGTGATAGGTGGTGAATTTTGTTTATATAAATATAAAATCTTAAATTTATTAGTTTAAAAATAGCTACAGGCCAATTTTTTTTTTTAAAATAAACATACACTATTCCCTTTTTTTTTCACATAATTCATATTTTTCATAATATCATGTTATAATATATAGTGAATTTTATTTATATGAATATATAGTATTGCTTTGTTTTGTTTTCCACAATTAATGTTTTGCATGATATCATATACCACACAGTGATTCATGTTTTGCATGATATCATATACCACACAGTGAATTTGTTGTAATATATAATGAATTTTGTTTATATGAATATATAATATTGTTTTCTTTTCTTTTCTACAATTCATGTTTTTGCATGATATCATATAATACACAGTGAATTTTCCTAAGTATAAGAATTTGATGAATTTTATCTCAATTTAGACAGTGAATTTTTCCAAGTATAAAAATTTGATGAATTTTATCTCAATTTAGAATTATACATTTAGAGTTATACAATTAATTTTATACAATGACAAATATTTAATGAATTTTATTTCAATTTAGACAATAAATTTTTCCTAAATTTTATCTCAATTTAGAATTATACATTTAGAATTATACAATTAATTTTATACAATGACAAAATTCATAAACTTTTTCTGTTTTCTATTGATTACATAAAAGACATGACATAATTTATAAATGCATGCATTAATAATACAAATCATTCACACTATTTGACATTATTCATAAACTTTTCCTTTTTCTATTGATCACATAAGAGACTTGACATATAT
>ML799469.1:295164-310627 GCA_009831015.1 Picea engelmannii | reverse complement strand
ATTAGACATATATTAGTAGTTCTAATGAAATGAAACATATAAAGATATATATACAATATGGTTTATCTCAAGGATAATCATACTATATCTACTTCTTCAATTATTATTGTTAGAATGTTGTAATATTTCATATCATAAAAGAAAATGATATCATTTTCAAACAGAGCCTCTTATATTATTACTCTTCTTCAATGTTGCAATGTCACATTTCATTGAAATAACCATATTAATATTATTTGAATGTTGTTATGAGACATTTCATTGAATATACCCATAGGGTTATTTTTATGTTCAAATGTCCTATAATATTGAAGTCAATCTGTTATTACTTTTGAAATGTTGCAATTTAACATCTCATTCAGAATCACAAAGTAGGGAGGGGAGGATCAAAAGGTGTAGTCTCGCAATCAAATGGAAACTTACAAGTCGATCATCTTTTTATTTTTAAAATGTCACAATATGACATAATATTAAAGTGAACCTCTTAAATTATTAATCTCAAGCATAACCTCTTAGATTATTATATTTTTTTTCCAAGTTGCACTACTTGGGGAAAACCCCCGAGTACCCTCATTTCAAGGATGGTTCCCAGGGAAAACCTTGGAATCTTCAGGGCATAAAGCTAATCAACAATAGGGCTCAAAGTCATTACAACAATTTACTCGAGATGAGCTCAACATGTCACATGCGTGAATTGAACTTAGGTGGGGAGGGTAACAATATTTCCTCCTTACCACCCGAGCTAAACCCAATTGACAACTTGGATTATTACTCTTTAATGTCACAATGTCACAATGTCACAATTTTATTGAAGGCAACCATATTATTATTTTTTAAATTTTGTGAGACATTTCATTGAAGTCACCATTAATATTATTTTTTGAATGTCACAATATCACATAATATTGAAAGTGAACTATATTATCAATCTCAAACATAATATATATTACTTTTGAAATGTAACGATGTGATATTATATTCAAGTCAATCATTTGTTACTTTTAAAATGCCACAATATGACATAATATTAAAATGAACCTCTTAAATTGTTATCATTGAAGTGTCGCAATATGCCAGAACATATTATTGTCAATTGTTGACTTGGTAGTCAACACTTCCTTCGGGACCCGTGGATTCATTAACTCTAGTGGTTGTATTGAAAACTAATAGGTCGGCCTTTCGATTTAACGACAAACGTGGGGAAACAATTAGTATCAGAGAGAAAGATTGTGGATTTGAGTCCGTTTTTTTTATGTCGAGTACCTCAGTTGGTGCAGGGGGGAAGATTGTTGACTTGGTGGTCATCACCTCCTTCGGGACTTGTGACATGGTTTAACATCCTCCCATGGATTTGCTAACTCTGATGGTTGTATTGGAAACTAATAGGTTGACCTTTTGATTTAACAACAAACGTGGGCCAACATAATCCTCAAACATAACATTTTATATTAGCACAACCACACAATTAAAGGTGGTTGATATATACTAAATGTCATTTTTCACTCTTTTAAACTAATGATATCGATCAGTGTATATCAACCACATTTAATTATGTGGTTGTGTTAGCTATATAATTGTTTGTAAATACAAGATATGTAAATCTTACTATTATCAATTCAATACACAACTCTATTGTACCTACCATACAACCATTGATACAATACCTACAATGATATAAAGAATTGTAATTCCAACATGTTTTATAAGTTGTTAACTCATATGAAAATGTGGCTCTTGATTTTCATGAATTAATATCATGGTTAAGTTGTTAAATAGTTTTGTGTGATCCTTAATAACACATTTTAATTTTCAATTATATTAAAGTTGAATAGACAACTTTATTATGCATACTATACTTTTTATAAATTGTTAAGTTGTACTTGAGTGTGGCTATGGCTATTGATTATGATGAATGATGAATGGACATGATGGTTACTCTATTTTATTTGTTTAAATGTACTCATTAATAACAAAATATAATTTTGAATAAGGTTAAGATTTAGATTTAGTTTTGGCAACGCTTTTGCTATCATTTAAATTCATTATTCAAGCCTAATACTTCATGGTGTTAACACCTTCAATGACTACATTTTTTTGGTTTGTCATCTAATATTTATCTCATATGATATTGGAGATCCACTTTATAACATTGTGGTAAATTTGACGTCCATACCCAGATTATGATCATGGCATTAAAAATAATAATCAAGCTATGTTGTGAAGAAGTGGACTTTTCTCTTCTCTTCTCTTTTGAGAAGTAGTCAATGTTTTTCATTTGACATCATCAATAGGTTTTGTGTAGGAATTAAAAAGATTTAAAATCAAATCCATTTCTCATTGCTTTCTACAATGTAATTTAGGTCATCTTTGATGGTATAAAATGTAGTTGTTCCCATATCGTTCAGAACTTTTTGAATCTGGTGCAAAATCAAATCGTGGTGGTGTTGTCAACTACTTCATTCATAAACCCGTGAACAATGTCAAACTTGTATCCGTCTAACATTTGTGGCATTTATGAAATATTCATACAAACATTAGACAATGACTTACGACCAGAGGAAATATTGTTTATTTATTAAAAAAAAACACAATTGCAGTGGCCTCAATGCTATGTCAACTAAATCTAAATAGGTTAACAAGTGTATAATTTGTGAATATACCTTTTTTTTAATAAGACCAAAGACATGGAAAAAAAGCTACATTAACACATCCATCCAATTTTAAATCTAAATAGGTTAACAAGTGTATAATTTGCAAATACAAATTTTCTTTAATAAGACCAAAAACATGAAAAAAGCTACATTAACACATCCATCCAATTCTAATTACAATGATGAGCATGTCTCTATCAAGATTATTCACATAATGATCGAGTGGATTCTCATACTCTACTCTAATTATAATTTGCATACAATTAGTGTCATTCACAAAGTCTCACCTTAATTATAACAAAATAACATAGATCCGTGATGCACTCCCTTCTCATGAGATTCCATTTATTGGTTATTTGCAATCCATCCAATTCTAATTACAATGATGAGCATGTCTCTACCAAGATTATTCACATATTGATCAAGTGGATTCTCATACTCTACTCTAATTATAATTTGCATACAATTATTGTTATTCACAAAGTCCCACCTTAATTATAACAAAATAACATAGATCCATGTTGCACTCATTTCTCATGAGATTCCATTTATTGGTTATTTGCAATCAAACTATGTCCTAATTTTGATAAGCATTAGGTTTTTCAAGCAATCATTGAACATTTAAAGATTCAATGTTGTGTGTTTAAGTAACGATGACTTACCCATGAAGGCAGTGACATCTAAAGACACCATTGGTTTCTTATTAATTCTTATGTTCACATGATAAGAGACAACTTTACCCTATGAAATCAACGTAACGAACATAACTATAATCTCAAGATTGCATGACATTTACCAATTCACTTTTTGACTAATTTTAGGCTTGTTTTTTGGCCTAATTGAGTATGGACAAAGTATTGTTTGCCTCTTTTAGTTTGTTGTTTGCAAATTCTAACCAGATTGAATGATAGATTTTTAGGTTATTGAGGCATATTTGACTCCTCTTCCACCCATCTTTGCTTAGACAATTTACTTGACTAGTTGATTTAGACCTCGATTAATTGTTTAGGCCAATTTTCCAAAGGTATAAGAGTTTTAACAACTTTTTCTTTTGAGTTTGTTAATTTAAATATCAATGAGTTCATTGTCCCCCTACCTTGGATATTTTCACCACTCTTTAGCTTTTTTATCCCTTTAGGGAAGGGATGAAATTACCTCATCTAGTAGTCATAAGAAGGCTTGCACACAAGTCCTTCTCCTCTCTTTTTCCCTTTCATTGCCTAAAAAACAAGGCCATCTAAGGTGTGGATAGCCTTTTGCTTCTGTTGAGCTACCAAGAGGCGAATAATTGGCTCGACTAACAGATAGGTGCCAGAAAAATACCTATTATAAGAAAAATCCATTGGTTGGGATGGTTTCCACCTATCCACCAATTGAGACAATGACTTGTCTCTTTAGTAGCTTGGCATGAGGTAGTAGTCAACCACACCTTGGAAGGTCATGTTTCTGAGACAGAGAAAGAGAGGAGAAGGAGAGGCAAGGGACTTGCGTGTGAACTCTTTTAGGACCACCTAGTGGGTTATTATCCTACCTTAGCACATAAAAGGCCTATGAGTGGTGAAAACGGGAAGGCTAAGGTGATCATGAGCTTGCTGATTTTTTAGACTAGAAAAATCAAAAGAGAAAACAACAAGTTGTTAACACCATTATTTGCTTGAAAAAATGATCTAAATAGGTTCTTGTGATTAATCAAAGTCGAAATCAACTAGTCAAGTAATAGGTTTATGCATGGATGGGTGGAAAAGAAGTAAAATATGTCTCTAAATCCTATAGTGTTATCATTCAGTATGTCTACAATTTACAAGAAATAAACTAAAAACATGTGAACAAAATGGGTTGGAAAACAAGCATGAAATTGTTCTAAAAATAAATTGGACAAGGTGGAAATAAATTGGGTGAAAAAAATCAATTTTGATGATTCAAATTAGGCCTCTAATAAGTTGTTGCAACCATAATAATATGTGTAAGTAAGTTGTGTTCTGACCTCTACAACAACCCCTGTTATTGTATGATATTTTAATAAAATAATGGGACCCCTACAATTTTTTCCTATTTTTCCTTTGGTTTTATGGAATATTATTATTCACTTTGCATTAAGACAGTTTGTAAACATTTTTTATTACTTGTTTATCCTTCTTTGTAACGTTTTTCCTTTTCAATCTTTATGATTTTCACATTTAGTATTAGTTTGATTTATAAGCTTCTTCAAGGAATTGATTTTCTTTTTCGTTTCACCTTATTTTCCCCTTTAGAATCAATTTGCAAATTAGTAAAATCAATACAAAAATCCCTTATCGTAACTCATATCCATATCTGTAATTATAAGCATTGTATGTTATATCCATTCACCCGGATCTTGAATATCCGGATCTGAGTCATCCGAATCCGGATTTATAATGAAAAATTTAAAATCTTTTGGCATTGACCATTAGTTGTCGTTGACATGAAAAATCTAATGTGGCATGTCGACTCGACATCCGGATTCAGGATTTCATTTAATAGTACATTTTGATAAATCTCGCTAGTATGGATCTCGAATGTCTAGTACATATTTCAGTTAATTTTCAATACTTTATAAACTTTGAATATCCCACCGGGTTTCGTGTTAAATGCTATGTTTCACCATTATTGTTAAGATTGTCTAACCTAATGAATTAACTCGTAATAGGGGAAATTAATTAAGGAAATTGAAATTCACTCACACCATCTACCCATATCACTTAGCTCTTTTCAAGAAATGTGGATTTTCTATTCAAAACTTTTGAATGCATATGAAAACCCTTTGCATGCATTAGTAGCTCAACAATTAATATAATTAAATTTTATTGTAAGATCCATTTTCGAGCCTCTATAATCTCTAGTAAGAGGAGACCTCTATTTTGTGTTATATAATTGGAATAAGTTCATATTTTCTGAAGTTTATTCGAAGTTTATAATATTTCCTGCAATTGTGTTTTATACAGACAATGCGACAAAAAGGACAAAGGAAAAGCAATTGAACGTCGAGATCCAGAAGACAAAGAGTTTGATGAGGAGAAAAACCTCAATTCGACTTTCTTTCAGATACAACTCATAACACATGGCATAAATATTGCCCAGACTGGGGTCAAATTCATGAAATGTTTGGGAATGGAATTTTTTCTGATGAAGATGAAGCAGAAGTAAATGTACTTGTGGATATCATAAAGCTAAATCTTCACAAAGTAGTTGCAAGACTAGTCATTTTACCATATTATGACATGGTACGTTGGATATTCTCACATATTGATGTTAAAACTTGCACAATTGTTAATGCATCCCATCTTGTAGTAGGTTCATTTAGGCTTGAAACTTAGCTACTATGTACAAGTTAGACCCACCTAAAATAAATTTGAATAAACCATTTTTGGATGATTTTGAAGTTAAAGAATTAGATGATAAGGAATTAGATATGGTTGGCTTAGACAAAGATTGGTGGCATGATCCTCTATCATTCAAGGCCAAATCCAATAGGCTTATATCCCATTCAGAGTTTTAAAATACCCTACATATTAGCAGCTACTATGCTTTGTAGATTATATGGTAAAAAGGATCCTCAACATTTTAAATTAGAATGGGTCACTCTTATGCACCGCATCTCTAAAAAAGGGGTAATATTCAATTGGGCCCATATTTTTTCATCCAATAATCAATTGGAAGTCAATAACTCATCGAAAGAACCCCTTGGTTTTGGTGTAGGATTTTTCATTTCTGCTTATTTGGTGGATGCAATTTGTGCTAAGATCCATTTTCCTCTAGTGAAATGGAATTTGTCACTTGCACAAGTGCATGTACACATATGATGTTCCATACTCTAGAGTCACAAGTGTAGGAACCATTTCTATGATATTTGTGACAACTTTATGATTCCTTTATATACTTTTTTTTTCAACCAATCGATTCCTATATTTACCTAGGAGGACAGAAAAACAATTAAATAAATAGGGGACTGGCATTTGGATGAGAATTTCTCTTACATTAGAGTATATGCTTGTGCAATATCCCCCCATATGTTACCAAAACATGTGTCTAACAGGTTGGTATTAAGAGAAATAGCTTTCCAGACAACATCTATAGGAATGACGTGTGCCTTGAATTTGAATTTAAAGAAACTATGGCCCTAATGCTAGGAAATTTTCTAAAAAAAAACTGTGTGAGAAGTTTTGAAATGTCCAACTTTTCGAGTTGACACTCCACCCATCATCAGGGACATAAAAAGTCATCAAGGACATAAAAAGTTGATAAGTTGGAAAATAGTGTTGAGGTTTGTAATTATAGAAGCAGATTGGTAAGTAACCATTAACAAGGAGAGAGAGAAGAAAAATATTTGAAAGTAATGTTGAATTTTTAAATTACAGGGTGATATAGTCCTCCCATCATGTATTGTCTTGTGATTGCAGTGATAAACTAACCCTAAACGAATGAACATTTTAGGGATGATTTTATGATTTTGTTTACTTCGGTGATGATTTTTTAGACCATGGTTTAAAAAATGTTGTAATTTTGATACCCCCTTGAAAAGGGGGTGCAATTGGTTTTATTGCAATGTGCAAATTGTTAAGGCTTATGTTTAAAAAATGTTGCAATTTTAAGTTTGAAAAAGAGGGGTTGGTAGCACTACTTTTCAATTTGGTGGTTGATTTGGTTGCAATGGTACCAATGGTTAAGGCTATGGTTTCAAAAGTTCTATAATTTTAACTTAAAAATAGATTGCTCTTGGTATGCACCACTTGTTTTATTTAGGTGTTGATTTTAAGGGTTTTGTTATCAAGGATATTGGTTTTTAAAGCAGTACTTGAAAAATGTTGTAATTTTAACTCTAAAAGAAAAAGGGTGCTACGAGTAGCACCACTTTTTGATTCAGATGTTGATTTTGGTGTTTTTTATGCAAAAATATGGGTTTTAAGAGCTAGAGTTCTCATTTTGAGGTCATAATTCTCGTTAAGTCGGTAACTTTGTTTAATATTGTTGAGACTCCTAAAGGTTCGAATGAATGTGACACTACAACAAGATCAAGATCTTCTCATATGAAGGAGTAGATGGATGGAAAAGGTGGAAAACCTATCCATGCTGAGGAGGTGGTCCAAGAACCTGTTTAGACATGCCCAAATCAGAAGAAAAATTCTCTAGGTAATATTTTCCCTATTTGAAATACATCAACCCCAATTAAGGTAGGAAATTCTCACAAATTGTAACCAACTCTGATAGGGAATTCTAAAACCCTACACAACCAAAATAATTGAAAGAAGACACCAAGGGTTTTCAAGGGATATTCTAGATTGGGGCCTATTATAGAGAAGCCTTTAATAGTCTCTGCTAATAGCTCTAGTCTAGTTGTGGGACTCTTTCTCTGACTTGGATAAAGACTCCTATGAAATGAGTGAAGGATATGGGTTAAGAGAAATCAGTGAGAGGGGTGATTACCATTTAAGACGCAAAAAAATAGAAGGTGACCCTACGGGGAGAATAACAAGGGGCCTAGGGTTAGATCATTAAAAATACATAGGGACAAAACATATTGGGAGAAATACAACTCTATTTCAAGATCAAGATGAAGCAATGATGGAGATACAATGAGGTCGACAATGACCCATAATCGAGATACTTAGAGAGAACCAGGCCGCTAAGGATGGTTTTCCATGAAAAGTCATTCTATTAATGTTCAGGGTATGGGTAGTCAATCGTGAAGACTTTCCCTTACCCGCATTTGGAGGTTGAGAAGCTTGATGTTTTTTTTTCGTAGGAGACTATGTGTAGGTGTAATGACATAATAGGTACATTGAGGAAAAGTCTTAGGGGTTGGGATTTCACATTTATTGATTTTGTTGGTTTATCTAGTGGTATTATCACCAGGAGGGATTCTAATATAACTCTAATCAACTCCTTCACTATCATTTCAAGCATGTGCATTGAATTGTACAGTAAAATCTTGGGCCAAACATTTACTATGTTAAACGTGTACAGACCTTATGATGAAATACAAGAATTCTAGGATAGAATTTTCAAATTACCTTGTATTCATGAGGGAGGGGTAATTGTAGGTGGTGATTTAAACTTTAAATTGAGCAAACTGGAGGTATGGGGGGCATCAGCCAAAGTGGATAGGATAGCAAATTACATTGTGCATACAATGGAACATGTTGGTCTAGTTGATGTGGAACCATTGACTCTCTAGCCCACTTGGTGGAATAATAGGGTAGGAAAAGATGTTGTCTCTAAGAGACTAGATATATTTTTGTCTCTAAGAGGTTGGATATATTTTTTGTTTCATCTTCACTTTACAGTTGGTTGATAAATATAGATCCTAGAGAGAAGAAGGAAGGATCTCAGATAATAGCCCCATTTTTCTTAGTATGCCTCAAAAAAATTACAGTGGAAACATGCATACTCAACTATGGCCCTCTTTTCCTCTAAACCTTGCAATTTATGCTTTGTTGAATACTAAGCATGTAAGGAAAGAGACAAAGCAAATGGAGAACATTTGGTTACATTGTGTTAATTTTAAAAGACAGGACTCAAAAGATGTTATCAAGGAGCATTGCAAATTGATTAAATATTCTAAGTCATATTGTCATGAGAGGTGTTCATTTGACATTCTATTTAAATATGTTGATAATTTCGAAGATGTCAAGAAACGATTTGAAAATATTGAAGATATTCAAGAAAATAATAAATTTTTGGCCTTCCGAAATGAAAGATGGAGGATATTTTGTGAGGAGAAGAAAAACATAATGAGCATTGAAGGCGGCCGGGAAGATGAAGAACAAAGTAAAGATGAATTTACTAAAAATATGCAGAGTGATAAACAAAACAAAGAGGAATTAACACAAGAATTGATATTTACCTTTGATATTTATTTTTTACATGGGAAAAATAAAGTTTACTTTAAATTTGTTTTTACATGGGTAAAATATGTTTTTATATGGATCAATTTTTTTTACATGAGTAAACTATTTGTTACATGGTGTGTTTTGTCTAAAACCCTAATGTATAATTTGTACATCCTCATTATTTTTAATACCACGTAAAATAAGAAACAATTTGACTTTTTGGTTTTTGTTTTTTATTAGTTTTTTTTTTTTATCGTTTATTTATTTCCCATTTCATTTTTTTTCACATTTATTCCCTAAGTACTAGGTTGTATATTTTCATTTTATTTTTCTTATTTAATTTAGTTTTTAATTTTTTTAATTTTTTTCCTCACTCCCTAAAATTCAACATAATATTTCATGGGACTACGTTTATTATTTTCCTACTTTGACTACAGTAAGCAATTGGCCAAAATTACAACACAATCCCCAAGTCCTATGTCTCATCTAGGTTCTTATACAAATCAAACAAGGGGGATAAAAACTATATTAACCATTTAGTATTGAATTTTTTCATGCATGTGGTACAATGCTTTTAGGTTGAAGATCAATGACCCAGATTCACCCACAAGCAGATCAAGGGTTGTTGAGCATCAAATTTCAAATGGACGTATCTTGAGCTACAGGTGTCCAAATCGAGCTCAGGATACCTAGTTGGAAAGGTATCAAGACAAAGAATGCATTGGGTGAGGACTTCAAGATAAAAAAGTGATGAAAGATCTCATAAAATGTGAAAAATAGAAGGTCACGAATTTGGGGGGGAAATTGAATGTGCAAACTTTAGACGACCATATCTGGGGCTACAGGAAACAAAATGAAGCCTAGGATAGCTCGTCGGAAAGATAGAAGAGAATAGAATAGTATGGCATAGCTAGTATTGACAAATTGAGGGTGAAAATTCCCAAAAATGTAGAAAATAGAAGAGGCTCGATTTTCATCAGAAAATGGGTTAGGAAATGTTCAGGTAGTCATCTATGAAGCTACAAGAGTTGAAATCAGACCTGCAAGAGAAAGATGGAAAGATAATACAAAGGAGAGGAATATGGGATGATACAATCATTGGGTTGAGACCAAAAATGTCCAAAATAACTTGAAGAACAAAAGATGACACCAATGGGCAGAGTTAATAATATTTTGTAAATGAATATCATTTGTAAACTGTCATAGGGAGAGAATAAATATTCAAGAGTCTCTTCAACTTCTGTCTATAATGTTCACATATTCATTTACGAAAATGAAAAAGAAATTTGAAGTTGTATAATAACAAAACAAAGTGAAAAGTTACAAGAAATGAGGAGTCTCTCTTATCTTATAAAAAAGAACTTGTTTAATGTAGTAAAGGACTTTTGCCCATTGTATAGGTTGATGATACTTTTATTTCTAGATATATGAAGAGCAGAAGGCGTTTGGAAGTCATATGTGTTAGCAAATGTGCTTGGGACTGCTCCATTAATGTGTTTGTTATTTACGTTTTTTTAGAACTGACCACATGAACGCTTTCTATGCTTAGTATTTGGAATGCTTATCTTATTGTGATTTCTTTTGAGTATAGGGATGATGTTACAGGTCTTATTTGCAACTATTTGAGATGATATATGAAATATTATTGTTTTAACATATTCTTGGTTGCCATGAACTATTTCTGATGTCAAAAATATCATTTTAAGTTATGCTCATCTATAATTTTTTCTCTTGTGCAAGATAGGTTAGAAGTAGTTAGATTAGATTAGTTTGCTTTCAGTTTAGATTAGATTTAGAATTAATTAGAACTCTTTGGGGTAAAGTTCACTATCTTTCCCCTTTTTCTTCTTTTAATTCTTAGTGGCAACCAGGCCCACATATTGTTTAGAAACACTACACCAAACGAGAGTAGGTTTAATTGGGATCTACCATCAGGAATTCTCTCTTACCTGCTTAACAGGCCATTTGGACTCGTCAACAAAAATGGTGCTAGAAGGAGGGCTAGATGACAAGCTGAACTTGTGGAGTCGTTCTTATTTAAAAAAAAATTATTTATTAATGGATCCGTCCCATATCCCTTTGTGGAGATATTTTTCTAATACTATACCTCTTAAAACTCTTAGAAAGATTTTACATTTCTTGTTGCAAATTAAATTTGATTGAGTGAGAGACAGTTGCTTTTGAAAATGCTTTTCAATTTTGGAAATTTTGTGTTTCTCAGAATATTACTAATGGAAGTGTCATTTACAGGTTGTTCACTCTTACTCTCACAGGGCGATTCAAGAGCTAGTGTGATACCTTGTCGGCTACCTCTATTCACACATGGGAGCAGTTTATGCATCAATTTTGGCATGCTTTTGAGAACTATAATTATGATCATTTGTGTGCAGAGATATCATAACTTAGGATGAACGAAGATGAATCTCTTGAAGATGTTCTTATTAGATTTACCCATCTTTTTTTTTATATTTCCTTTGGATGATAGGCCCTCTACCAACAATTTGATTATCCATTTAATTTCTCTTACTAATGAAACATATCAGCTAGTGGATGAAGAATCTAAATCAAGTCTTACCGTACCTTTATATGTTGATTTGGATTCACATGAAAAATTTGAAAATACTAATGTTTTAGTTGGAGTTCATATGTTTGGATATTTATTTACTATGGGGGATATAGACCATAGAACGAATTCTTTTTCGGAAGAAGCATATGTATGCTCTCACCACTCCATTCCCCCTTCCTTCCTTGTGATGAAAAAGAGACCTCTTATGTAGTAAATTTGAGTTTAGATTTTTCTGTAGTTGACCAAGAGGAGGGTGTTTCTATTGATAATCAGGACACTTCGGGTCACACTGATGGTTATGTCAGGTTCTCATTATTATATCTCACCTTTTTCATCACAAGAAATAGATGAGGCTTTGGAGAAAAACTTAAATTCTGATCATTTTGTTAATGAATAAAATCTTGACACTCATGACATGAATCATTCCTCACTCATGGATAATTTAGAATTAGTTTCTATTGATTTGAGTTGTCTTGTTGTTATGAATTCTCCTAGTTTAACCGAGTTAGATCAAGAAGGTTTTCCTATTATTGTTGGATTATTTAGTGAAACTTTGTGTTCTAAGATTTTTTTTTATTTTCTCCTATGTTCTAACCATGAGCATGTTGTGAAAGATATTTCATATTCTCATATTATGCAGGAGAAAGAAAACAACGATGATATTTTCACTCAAGGAGAAGAAACAAACATACAAGACATAACACCTTTATCACAAAAATAAACTTTTTGCTTGAAAGAGGAAAACCATGTTAAGGAAGAACGTGTTGATTTGAAACCATTCCTAGTGTGGAGCCTATCGATTCACAATAAGTCACCAATGTTCTTAAGGATGAGGAACTACCATTCCAAGAGTCACTTTTTGAAAGAAAAAAAAATTGTTCAAGAGAGGCTTTTCATTCTCTTAATTCTTCTACTTACTATTTTTTGTATCTTGATCTCTTTAATGGTTTGATCTTGAAGGAAGCCACTCATGATCCTATTCAAATAAAATCAACAAGGCTGACCCCTTTTGAGACAATTGATGGTGGTAATGTGCATATGGAAGATAGAAAGGATAAGGCCTCTCCCCATGAACTTAGTAAAACTATGATTTATCAAACTTTTTCATGGGATGAAGGAAATTTTATAGCAGATGTATATCAAATGATGTCTTCTCCTTTTTCATCTTCATTTTTTTTTATCAATAGAGAGTCTTATTATTCAAGTAGCCCTTTAGTTGATATTGTTGATGTTAGTGGCTTCCACCATTGTCTTGAAGATGTCTCCCATACCATGGTGGCTTCTAGTCCATGTATATCATTTGATTTCACTAATTTATCTCAATTTGATGGTTGATTGAAGTATGATTCCAAGGAGGATTTTCAAGACAATGAGGCACTTCGGTCTACACCGATGGTTATGTCAAGCCCTCATTCTTTTGGTTTGTCTTCGGGGATTAACAAGTTTACTAGCACAAAGATTTTATTACCAGGTACACTTCATACATATTCTATGCATGGTTGACATTTGGTATTCTACTTTTCCCTAGACTACCTCCATCAATTCTATGATAGTCTTATGATATAATTAAAGCATGGTTAGAGGGATCTTACTCGGACAGATTTTCCATGAATTATCACTATGAAATCTTTAATACGGTGAAGAGAGTTTTTGGTGTTTTAATTTTTTCTACTTTTACTGTAATTCTTCTCCAAGTTCTGTTACTAATATTTTGTCATGAACATATGTTTGTAGGCTTGGAATTACATAGTTGGATCCATTGAAATTATGACTTCACTTAGTTCATTATTTTCCATCCATTGTAGCTTGTTCGATAACACAGGTATTCCAACAGAGGACGAACACCTTCAGTAACCACTCACATAACCAGATCAAAGATCAACACACCGATGTTTTCACGTGGTAAAACCCCTACGAGGAAACATCCACGACCCCAACCAACGCGGCCACTTGGAGAAGTTTATTAATGCAAAGGAAAATATTACAAAGAGATTTTACAAGAGAGTTTCTCACAATCGATCATCGACAAATGACCCTCCATGCTCTTTAAATAGAGATCATGGACCAATCGGGTGCTAAGCCACGGATCAATGGTTGTTAAGATCGAGGAGAGTATGAACCGTCGTATCACTCTATGTCGGGAACATATCGTGACCATCGGATTTCCTAACTACAAATGCATACTAAAGAAACACACTAGAAAACACACTTTTACCTAACGACACAATAGACCAAGTAGATCTTATTAACTCCTAAGTGTCTAAATAATCTAACATCCCCCCTTAAGAACAACTTGGGATAGGATTGAAGGATTTACAATAGTGACACAATAGGAGAAGGAAGGAGGCATTAGAGCCTATCCCCCCTTAATGACAACTTCCTGAACTTCTAACATAGAATGAAAATTTTGCTTCTGTAAGAGACTTTGTGAAAATGTCTGCAAATTGATCTTCTGTAGGGAAAAAGAGAACTTCAATAACTTGATCATGAATGAGCTTTCTGATGAAGTGCATGTGTATCTCGATGTGTTTGCTACGTTGATGTTGAACTAGGTATTTGGTGAGCTTGATGGAACTCTAATTGTCAAACCAAAGGTTGGTCGGATGTTGGTGCTAGAATCCAAAATCTGAAAGGATCTGTCGAAGCCACAGGGCTTCCTGACTTGCATTTACCGTTGCTCGGTACTCTTCTTCTGTTGAAGAAAGTGCAATAGTATGTTGTTTCTTATAGGCCCAAGTGACAGGTCCTGAACCAAGGATAAAAACATAACCTGCAGTAGACTTCCAATCATCGGGGTCATCGGCCCAATCTGAATCAGTGAAACCAACCAATAAAGGAGTCCCCCTGAACTGTAATGTATCCCAAACTGAATTGTACCACGAACATAGTGAAGTATTCTTTTAGCTGCTTTCCAATGGCTTTCATGGGGTGTTTGCATATATCGGGAAACAAGACCAACAACAAAGGAAAGATCAATATAGGTATGAGTCAAGTATAAGAGGCTACCAACTAATTGACGGTATAGGGTGGCATCAACTTCAGGATAGTACAGGTGGCATAAAGCTTGACTCCAGACTGGAAGGGAGAAGGGGTTGGCTTACAATCATCCATGTGAAAGTGACGAAGAAGGTCACAAGCTTACTTAGACTGGGAAGGAACAATTCCTTCATTGGTTTGCAAAACTTGGAGGCCAAAAAAATAGTGCAAAAAGCCTAAGTCTGTCATTTCAAATTTCTTCTTAAGGATGGTTTTCACATGGTTTAAAAGTTTTGAGTTACTACCAGTAAGGATAAGGTCATCAACATAAAGGACAAGAATTATGAGATGGCTTCCTACTTTCTTGGTATATACATTAGGATCACAATGACATCTAGAGAATCCAGTGGCAATAAGAAAGT
>ML799469.1:258533-295114 GCA_009831015.1 Picea engelmannii | reverse complement strand
CACACTAGAAAACACACTTTTACCTAACGACACAATAGACCAAGTAGATCTTATTAACTCCTAAGTGTCTAAATATCCTAACATCCCCCCTTAAGAACAACTTGGGATAGGATTGAAGGATTTACAATAGTGACACAATAGGAGAAGGAAGGAGGCATTAGATCCTATCCCCCCTTAATGACAACTTCCTGAACTTCTAACATAGAATGAAAACTTTGCTTCTGTAAGAGACTTTGTGAAAATGTTTGCAACTTGATCTTCTATAGGGAAAAAGAGAACTTCAATAACTTGATCATGAATGAGATTTCTGATGAAGTGCATGTGTATCTCGATGTGTTTTCTATGCTGATGTTGAACTAGGTCTTTGGTGAGCTTGATGGAACTCTGATTGTCAAACCAAAGGTTGGTCGGATGCTGGTGCTGGAATCCAAAATCTGAAAGGATTTGTCGAAGCCACAGGGCTTCCTGACTTGCATTTACCGTTGCTTGGTACTCTGCTTTTGCTGAAGAAAGTGCAATAGTATGTTGTTTCTTACAGGCCTAAGTGGCAGGTCCTGAACCAAGGCTGAAAACATAACCTGCAGTAGACTTCTGATCATCAGGGTTGTCAACCCAATCTGAATTAGTGAAACCAACCAATAAAGGAGTCCCCCCTGAACTGTAATGTATCCCAAACTGAATTGTACCACGAACATAGCAAAGTATTCTTTTAGCTGCTTTCCAATGGCTTTCATGGGGTGTTTTCATATATCAGGAAACAAGACCAACAACAAAGGAAAGATTAGGATAGGTATGAGTCAAGTATAAGAGGCTACCAACTAATTGACGGTATAGGGTGGCATCAACTTCAGGAGAAGTACAGGTGGCAGGAATCTTGACTCCAGACTGGAAGGGAGAAGGGGTTGGCTTACAATCGTCCATGTGAAAGTGACGAAGAAGGTCACAAGCTTACTTAGACTGGGAAAGAAAAATTCCTTCATTGGTTTTCAAAACTTGGAGGCCAAGGAAATAGTGCAAAAAGCCTAAGTCTGTCATTTCAAATTTCTTCTTAGGGATGGTTTTCAAATGGTTTAAAAGTTTTGAGTTACTACCAGTAAGGATAAGGTCATCAACATAAAGGACAAGAATTATGAGATGGCTTCCTACTTTCTTGGTATATACATTAGGATCACAATGACATCTAGAGAATCCAGTGGCAATAAGAAAGTTATCCATTTTGGCATACCAAGCTCGGGGAGCTTGCTTGAGACCATAAAGACATTTATTGAGGCGACAAACAAGGCTAGAGTCATTCTGGACATAGTCAGGAGGTTGTTCCATGTAGATTTCTTCTTGAAAATCTATGTGCAAGAAGGCGGATTTAACATCCATCTGATGGACCTCCCATTTATGTGAGGCAGCAAGGGAAAGAACAAGGCAGATGGAATTCATTTTTGCTACAGGGGCAAAGGTTTCATTATAGTCAATTCCTTCAACTTGGGAAAATCCTTTGGCAACTAACTGAGCCTTGTGTCTTTCAACACTTTCATCTGATGCATACTTCGTTCTGTAGACCCATTTGCATCTAACAAGTATTCTTCCTTTTGGAAGAGATACAAGATCCCAAGTATCGTTTGCCATTAAAGTACGATACTCTTCATTCATTGTTGTATCCCAATCTGGATGACCTGAAGCTTCTGCAAATGTCTTTGGATCATGAGTTTCTGAAACTTGAGCCAAAAGGGAAGAAGCTCGCTGGAAATGTGAACGTGTACGACGCTGATATGAAGGATCACCGACAAGATCACCAGCTGCTTCTCGTGTTGAACGGACCCATCTAGGAAGCGGTGGAGCTGGTGCTGGTTCAGGTTCAAAGGACTCATATGGAGGAGGGTGAGCAGGCAGAGGTGGATTTCCATCCTCACTGTCATCATCTGAAGAAGAAACCAGATCATAAGAAGGCACAAATGTTGAAGATGGTTCGCAGGCCGAAGAAGGCAAAATCGTCGAATTAGGCTCGCAGGCCAAGAGATTTTCATCAAATTTAACATCTCTTCTAATAATAATTTTGTTACAATGTGATTGAAGAAGTATGTAACCTTTGACATCTTCAGAATAACTGACAAATATACACTTCTCACTTTTAGGCTGCAATGCTTTCCTTTTCTCATCAAGAATGTGAGCCCATGCTATATTGCCAAATACATGGAAGTGACTTACATCTGGTTTAATTTTAGTCCAAGATTCTTCTGGTGTTATATTTATAAGAGCCTTTTTGGGAGTGCGGTTTACTATGTAATTTTCACAGTTGATGGCTTCCACCCAATAGTTTAGACTTAATCCCTTAGATTGGATCATACAATTAACCATTTCTTTTAATGTGCGGTTCTTTCTCTCAGCAACACCATTTTGTTGTGGTGTATATGGAATAGTGTGTTGCAATTGGATTCCCTGTGTAGTGCAGTAGCTTGTAAAATTATTGTTCACATATTCGCCTCCATTATCTGTTCTTAACCTTTGAATTTGATGTCCAGATTGCTTTTCTACGAGGGCCTTGTAGGCCAAAAACTTTTCAAAAACTTCACTCTTGAGTTTTAAGATGTAAACCCAAGTACGTATGGAAAATTCATCATTGAAAGTTAAGAAATACATGCACCCAGAAAAAGAAGGAGAAGAAAGTGGACCACACAAATCACTGTGAACAAACTACAAAGGACTCGAGGCGTGCCAAGAGGCACGTTTGTCAAAATTGTCTCGATGATGTTTGCTAAGAACACAACCAGCACAAACACCATCTCTGCATGAAAGAAGAGGAAGACCAATCACCATCTGTTGATTACATAGTTGTTGCAATGAGCGATAGTTTAGATGACCAAACCGCTCATGCCAAAGTTTTCTCAAGTCATCGCTATGAGCAACAAAAACTGATGAAAAAGCTGATGACCCAAAGTTGTCAAACTTGTACAACCTGGTAATATGATTAGCAATTCGAGTTGCAAGAACATGCTTAGGATCTTTTAGATCCTTGATTACAACTTGGTGAGGTGAAAACTCGACAGTTTTACCTTCACCTGAATGAGTGATTTGATATAATGATAGAAGGTTACAAGAAAGACTTGGAACACATAATACATCATTGAAATGACCATTATCTACTTCAATTGTTCCAGATCCTACAACACTAAGAGATCTATCATCACCAACAAATATTTTCTTGGTGTTACATTCATTTAGAGCAGAAAATATGGCTTTATCCTTAGCCATATGATAAGATGCTCCTGAATCAATAAGCCACTCATAAGAAGAAGAAGTAGTAGTAGAATTTGAATTGAAGGAGAAACTAGAAGAAAAAATTGCATGTCCGTAAGAAGAAGAAGTAGAATCAATACTGATGTTTTTCTTCTTCATCGCTGCTTCTAAAGTTGCCATATTCTTGAAACATTTGGACTCATCATGACCATCTTTATCACAAAAGTTGCAATGTCTTTTAGTATTCTTACTTTTATATTTTTCTCCTTTGTCACTAGTGGGAGCTGAAGTTGTCTGAGCAGGTTTGGGACCTTTATGTGGTTTGTTGTTGTAGCGAGGATGTTGCTTATTAAGATACTTGGGTTTATCTTTATGTTGGGAAACTAAGGCTTTGTTGGAGGGACCTGCAGTGTTGATCACTCCAAATTGTACAAGCTTATCTTCCTCTCTAATCAAAGAAGAACAAAAGGACTCAAGACTGGGTTTTTCATAAGCTTCTTCCCCTATAGCCTCTCTCATGGCATAAAAGGTAGATACAAACACAAAATATGCATTACCTAGCTTAGAAAGAATAAGATAGATGCAACGCTCTTCCTCCGTATTTATCTTACATTCTTCACATAAAATTCTGAGTGTTTTAAACCTAGATAGATAGTCTCCAAGGCAAGAAAAATCATTTGGACTCAAAGTCAGTATTTGATTTTCTAACTGTTGTGCTCGAATAATATTGAGTTTACCAAACACAAATTCAATCGTGTGCCAAGCTTCTTTGGGGTCATTAATATCTTGAAGGTCGTACCTTAAATCAGGAGAGATGGAAATTCTGATTATTCCACGTGATTTTTCATTCCTATTATCCCACTTGGCTTTCTTATCAACATCAGTGGGTGATTTTTCCTTTCCCAAGGTAATCCGGTACAAGCCTTTACTTCTTAATAAATCTTCCATATGAGATTTCCATTGGAAGTAGTTGTTGCTGGTAAGAAAGACAATACTTGTAGAATTCATATTAAATATGCAGATAATGTGGATTTAAAAACCAAAACTGATGATTTGGATGGAAAGAGACCGAAAAGCTATGCGATTTAAAAAAACCGCACTGAAAACAAACTTCCGATGTTAGAGTTATGCCCTTTTGAAAAAGGCACAATCGGTAACCAAATGACCATGTGATTGTGTAAGTTTCTTTATGAAGTGACCCACTTTTATAAAGAGAAGTGGGGATCACTTTTACAATGAAGTTACTTTATAACAGAAAAGTTGCATGCAAAATAAATAACTCTAAAATGAAATATTAAAGCTACTTATAGTGATTCACTTTTATACTTGAAGTGAAATAGACTTTACAATTTTAGCATGAACTTTTCCAAAAAAGGTAACAAAGGAGAGACTTGAACTCAAGAACTCTTACTTAATAAGGCAATTTTTAACCAAATGATCTAGCAAAACATATAGTAATGTTCAGAAGGAGGATTGGGGGTGTTGTTGTGGAAGACGGCCTTGGAGAGCTTGCTAAAAAAAAACTCTCCGGATCTGATTGTAATGGTTGTATCTTGGGCAAACATAAACCTTTTCGAGTGAAATGAAAAGTATTCCTGACTGAAACGAGCACTCCGGATGCAATGTAATAGTCCTCTCAGCCAAAAAATGTACAGAAATGAAAGAACGTGGAGATGAGGCAACTCAGCTTCACGATCTCAATCTTCAACAAGAGTGGGTCTTCAAACAGGCTCTTATACCATGTTCAACAACACATGTATTCCAACAGAGGATGAACACCTTTCGTAACCACTCATATAACTAGATCAAATATCAACACACCAATGTTTTCATGTGGTAAAACCCCTACGGGGAAACATCCACGGCCCCAGCCAACGCGGCCACTTGGAGCAGTTTATTAATGCAAAGAAAAATATTACAGAGAGATTTTACAAGAGAGTTTCTCACAATTGATCATCGGAAAATGACCCTCCATTCTCTTTAAATAGAGATCATGGACCAATCGGGTGTTAAGCCACAGATCAATGGTTGTTAAGATCGAGGAGAGTATGAACCGTCAGATCACTCTATGTCGGGAACATATCGTGACCATCGGATTTCCTAACTACAAATGCATACTAATGCATACTAAAGAAACACACTAGAAAACACACTTTTACCTAACGACACAATAGACCAAGTAGATCTTACTAACTCGTAAGTGTCTAAATATCCTAACATAGCTTAGGATAGGAGTATGGTAGAATAGGCTAGTGTCTTTTCTTTGCATAGTATTAACTTTGCTTTCTAGTTTTTTATTTGTTTTATGTTTTCCTTTTCTTTTTATTACTATTGGTTGAACAGTAAATGAATTTCTCAATAGGGGCGAAAAGAGGCTCGCACACTAATTTTTCTTTTGAATGGATTTTTGGGTCGAGACTCATTTTGATATGGGAAAAATTTATTTTATATCATTCTCAAAACCTTCTATGTGTTGGAGTAATTTTCATATCCTTGATTCTATTCATTTCACCATATTGATTCTTTTTCAAGCATTGTGCCATCTTACAAGTGGAATCTTTTAAATAAATATTATTATCCAATCCCTCTTGTGGTGAAAATGAACACTCATATTTGTTCCATCGACATACAAACATTATTCTAATTGGAATATCTTGCTTGATTGATATTCTTTTGAGTTTTGGGCTTGTTGTCCCATACACAGTAAATGGAAGCTTGAGTGTTAATTTTCTACCCATCTGAAATTTAGGCCACTCCAATTCTTTGTAATTTTCTTGGATAATTTTTTGGGGTTTGGAGTTATCAAAATGGTTGCTTTCACATTGACTATCTTTCTTTGGTTACTTTCAGCCAACATGATTTTTTGTATAGACTTAGTATCATAAGATTAGATGATTTTAATTACTTTTGAATTATTTTCTTTCAACACCTTTAGTTTTAATTTTTGGACTTTGGTTGTGCACATCGTATGCTCTATTTAGTCAGTATTTCAAGGATGGGTCTGCTTATTAGTCTTGTAGCTTACTTGATCCAAGTTTCCTCTTATACACAATATAAAAGAGATATTCTTTCAGACTGTCTGGAAGCATGTTTTAACATTTTGGACATCAATGTTATATAAATCTTTATGCTGAAATTTATCTCAGCAAACTTTCTTGGGAATAAATTATTTTATTCACCAACTTTGGCTGATTGAAAATTTAATCCTAGTCTCATCGATCATGATGATTTCAAACCTGATACTTTCTTGGAAAGTGTCTCTCTATCCTTTGGATTTGTTGATTGTAAGTCACTCTTCTAGTCACATGATTGAGTGATTTGATTGTTATCATGGCTTAGTAATACCTACTTATCTCAATGTTGAAATCATTCAAATGCTTGGAGGTTGTAAATACCTCGGTGGTAAATGTCAATGCAACTTCTAAGGTCTTAAATTTCAAGTTTTCAACATTTGTTTCCATCTTAGCCATGATAATAAGTTTCGATATGTGAATTTCTTGTGGGCTATAACTCATAAATTTATTGGGCTCACACTCTTCAACATTCCTTGAACCCAAAAAATCAATTTATTCATAACTTCGAAAGATAAGCATGTTTCAGTTGTGTTGGAATATCTTTTATGTGATCTGTCTTACTCATGAGCTTGTTGTTTTGTTTTATGGATTATATGTCTCATTCTTTTGAATGGAAAACCGATTTATAGAGAGACAAGATACACTCTTCTTTTTCATTTCAATTTCTCCATATTGTGTGCCATATGTAAGCTCGAGGAAGTGAGATTTATGGTTTCTCTGCTTGGAACACCCTTGGGAACTTGAGGATATCAATTTCATGGATTTTCCCATCATGAAAAACATCAACTTATCACCTATTATAAATCGGGTTTTAGTCACCACATTTAATCATGATTTATGATTATGTCTTTCATTTATGATGGGGGGAATCTGTCCTTCTAGGTTGTGATCTAAGATTACTTGAACCTTTCCAAAGTGTATTAATTGCTACCATTTCCATAATGATTTCCTCTTGCCTCTCACAAGGTTGAATATGATCATATGAATGTTTCACATCATTATCATTAATGACCAGAGGAAACAGAAACCTTGGTGTGCAATGTTGAGGATTTGTTGAATCATATTTTTTATTTATCTTGTAATCATGACAAAGGTTTGTTCATGGACAGACATCTTTAGAGCATGGATGGAATAAAACTTTTATGGTTCTATATGTGTAATTTGATTGATTCTAAATGCATAAACAATACGAAGTGTCTACGGGATCCAAATATCATAAACAATCAACGACACTAATTCACTTGTCAAAGGGAATATTGTGGGAAAGAACATAATGACTATTTATCATGAAGAAGGTTGTGATATTTGACTGAATGGACAAAAGATGAATACTTGATGACTGCATTGGAATTTGCATAAGTTTATAACAACCAGTATAGTTCAATTTTAGATTAGATTAGCATGATTTTCTTACAATTAGTTTTATATTGGTCTTTATTTTTCTTTTTAGTTTAATTTCATTTTAATAAGGTGGTCATTTAAAGAAAAAAAATTCCTAAATTGTATAATAGCTAATTATAACATTATTTTTTTTATGTTGGTTGGGAAATGGCTTATGTGACCAACAACTTAGGATTTTCTCTTGAAATGAAAGAAACTTAGGGAAGTTTTAATCTAATCTTGGCTGCTCAAATTCCTTTGCAACATTTTTTAATTAATCAACCAAGATTGTCACCAACTCAACAATTGATCAGAAATATAGTCTCATTCATGTATTTCCATGTTGGTTTCTAGTCTAATTAATATTTGGAGTCCTTTTCATGATTATTTATGTTGTTAGACACACGAAATAGAATAAGAATGAGTTGTGTTTTATTAATTGATATAATACACTTATATACATTTATGTGACCATTGGATTCATCTTCCTAGGTCTCTTGGACTCCCTATGATCGTTACAATATCTTGATTGTCCATATTCAGTCATGTTCATTACCCTTACGGATTACGTTTCCAACATCCCCCCCCCTTAATCCTAAAGGGTGTATATGATTCCAAGTTGAGAGTTGATATCTAAAAGTGGGCAGCTAAAATATGGAAGTGTGTAGTTGTTGATGGATGAAGGTGCTCTCTAAATCTAGCGGTCTTGGGATGACCACAAATCGAATGATGGTGGTGGTTTAAGGAAGACCACAAACCAATTTGGTGGTTTAAGGGTGACCGCAAACTTTGGAACCCTGCTTTAGGCTCAATGGTTCCCGGAACATTTTCTAAATTAGCTAGAAGTTGGAAGGTGATGTCTTATGCTAATTAGAAGTGCTCTCGGATGTTGGTTTAAAGATGATCATAAACTATGATGTAGAAGGAGATGAAAGTATTCTACCAAGTGGAGGTTTAAGGGAAACCACAAACCATTGTCTAGAAGAAGTTGTAAGTCTTCTACTAAGTGAAGGTTTAAGGAAAACCACAAACCAATCACACTCGCTTATCACATTCACTTTTTATTACCCTATTGAGAAGACTTTAAAACTTGAATCTTGACTATCAACCGTTGATGTTCTTCCCCCCTATCAGGGACAAGGTGAGAAGACCAAAATTTGTCCACTACAATATGTGTCAATACATGAGATTGAATTCGTCAATATGACTGACATATCTTCTTGTCTATTGATGACCATCGCCAAGAAGTCATACACCCATAATGGTTCTTTACTCTTGTAGTTTTCTTGCGTTTGAAACACCTATCTGAAGGATGATTGTGTTGTCCACAATGCTCACAAGGATGAAGATCGAAACACTGATCTTCCATGTGGCCAACTCGCTAACAATGTCGGAATATTTGAATCTTCTCTTGAACTAGAGCAGGTATATGTGAACTTTCTTGAAGAAATATCGCACTTTGGAACTGGATTGATTTGGTGTAATCCAAACTATGAAAGGTGACATCCTTTTCATATCCAATACCGGTTATGTGCTTATTGATTCTGATTTCTTCCCAAGGTCTAATTATTCGTTTGAAAATAAATTTGAACGACATATGTACTTGAATTGAGGGTTGTCTCACTCAGTGGCCTCTGTGTTGGTTGTTGGTATGAATCAACAACGACATCTTCATCATCTTTGAAAAGAGGTTTCTAAGCTAGAACTAGTTCAGAATGTTGTTGCAGATTATGTTGCTCGTTTAGAGTATTGTTGCTTTGGCTTGTGAAACTTGCAAGCATGTTACAACATAATGAAAAGTGGCTTAGTCAATGGTGATTATATTGTCTATAGAAGAGAGGATTAGAGTGTTCAGTAACTCTAATAGTTCCTCAAGTAGATCCATAGCTCAGATCTCACAAGGTTTCTTGCAACTCAACCCTGAATTTACAATGCAAACTCAACAAATGAGGGTGTCGGATTCTATTGAAAGTGCACTCGATTACAATGTATTTCAACTTAAAAATATATAATGTCAGACCACGGTGAACTATTCAAGGAAACAAACTAAGGAAAACTTCTTCTATGGATCCCACGATTTTTCAAACTATGAGAGTAGAGAAGCGAATGAGAAAAACAAAAGTTGAGAGAAAAAATCAAACAAAATGTCATTTATGACCGTATTTGAGTAGTGGGTGAAAGAGTGTCCTTTTGGCACTTTCTCAGGTAGTCCTCGGTCTTCTCAAAACCCTAAAGGAAAAGTTTCCCTTCATCGTTTCCTCCACCAGTCTTTCAACAATAGTCTCTTTCTCTGGATCATCAAGGAGATAAAGAGATCCACATTTTCTTCTTCATCGGACCCGTGAGGATGGGCCCACTGTGCATGGAGAGATCACCCTTGAAAATGCATACATATAGAGGTGAAATGCACACTATATTCAATACGGTGCATGCTAGTCACTCCAACCTCCAACCACAACTATTGCATGTCCATCATTGGTGGGATTTCCAGAGGGAATATAGAATGTAATCAACACTACAAAAAAAATACTAGAAGAACTTCAAGGACAATTTCCTCATCATTCAAGGGACAGATTGCCTAGTTTCTTGATTCCTTTAGCCACTATTTTTGCAAATATTGAGATTATCAACCTCGCCTATGTATATTTTCGACCATGGATGGCTTCTTTATATGTCCTATTCTGTGTGGCATTACATGTTATTCACTACAACTATTTATTTTGCCCCTTCTATTAAAACCGAAGAAGGAGGGAACATTCTATTGCACATCGATGCATATGCTTCTATCAAATCCTTTAGACAACAAACTAGGAACCTTTCGTATCCCAACGGAAGAGGGGTTGGATGATTACTTGGCTTTATTGAGAGATCGTGCAAGGTCGAAGTGATAGAGATAGTATATTTCATGTGCATAAAAAGAAATGGCATCATGTGTGAACCCTAACACTATGTCTGGTTCTCTTGGCAGACACAACAAGTACTGGATGGAAGCGCGATCGTTTTTATTGTTCACTTATCAATCTATGCAATTTACTTGGATGTATCTAGGACCCATCTTGAAGAGCTCAATTGTTCGCCACGTTGTGCCACTCTTACTTCATATCACATCCCAAACAAACTGCACATAAATTGATATCATTGTTCATGAAATGAAATGAATAACTCAAGTTGTCATGCTCATGTAGAGAGGATTAAATCTGAATGGTGAGGTATGGCTCTTGAGCCATACCACAATGTTAAACTTGGTAAACTTGATGGATACCACACAATAGTAAACTCAACATTGATTAGGAATACATAGAAACATGTACAAATGACTAGAACACATAATAGGGTTTAGTGTGGGGTAAGCCATGTGGAGAAAATTAGGGTTTTACAAGACACAGGAAACGCAAAACTGACATGCAGCAGACTAAAAATGTTAGAACTAATAGATTCAATCCTCGTTTGCAGCAAGGAGGGAGAGGATGGGTGTCAATAGCATGATTTTCTAGTGACAGGAGAGACATACCTCAAATCGTACACAAAGGAGGGAATTAATGATACTGAGGAAATCTAACAAGACAATGAATAACCAGAGGCATTTTTACTCGTAAAAGCATATGGACAGACTCAAGGAATCCAAGATGCATTTTTGGATGCTATGGACAACCACCACATTGGTTTTATTTCGGCCAGAAGAAATACAGGCTATGATACCACTATTAGACACACAAAATAGAATAAGCGTGAGTTGTGTTTTATTAATTGATATGATACACTTATATACATTTATGTGACCATTGGATTCATCTTCTACGGTCTCTTGGACTCCATATGATCGCTATAATATCTTGACTGTTCATATTCCATCAAGATCGTAACCCTTACAGATTACATTTCCAACAATGATGACCTCCATAACTGTAATGTCTCATATTTGCCTCAGCAGATTGAATAATGTGAATCTATGAGATTAATGATATCTTTTATGGCAAAGAGAAATTGGTGCTTTGGTGAGAAATATGAAATGTAATTTATTTTATTAAAAAATTCAGTGTTTTCAAACATGCAAAGGACTTGCTCATGTCAAGAAATCTTGAGAGCTTATGGATTTGTGGAATGTTTCATGTAACCGAATTTTTGAAAATATGTTTTGACTAAAATTATCCATTGACCCATTTTGCTAAGTCCCCGGAAGATTTTTCTGTTTCACTAAATAGAAATTGGATTAGAGGATTGTGTTGCGAATTTGTTTTCACTAGATTATGAATTCTCGTAATCTTGCTTGTTCTTTATCTCGGATCTTTACCCTAAGAATCTTTATATTGGGCTTGATGTTGAATGGTTAACATTGCTTGACTAATTATTTCCCTTGGCTTACTTTCCAAGCTTTCATTGAAAACGCTTTCGTTGTTACTGCCCCAAATGTATTACTTGTTGTTGGGTTCTCTTCTTATTTTTCAACCAATTTTCAATTTTTTTATGATTGACATTCTAGCTTTAGGATTTTTTTAGTTTAGTTATATTTTTATGAATTGGATTTGGTTTTAGTGCTTGCTTTATGTTTGTATAATATTGCTTCCATCCTTTAATTTTAATGCTAGCATGTTCCCTGAGTTGATTTGACTTCTTTGTTTTCCTTGAGGATTACTCTTTAAATTTGAGTGAGGGGTTGGTCCAATTGTATTCACATACTGAAGAAATTTTACAAGTCATGAGATGCATGGGATATCTATCTGAATGAACATTCATGAATTTATTAGCTTTAGGTATGGACTAATAGTTGTGGTGGAACATATGTGCCTATTGAGCATACCATGATAATCCATAAGTATAGAAAAATTCCTATCTACCCTTTTCTTTGAGCTCCATTCACTTCATATTAATAAAATGGCCAATACTATGATGGTTTTTTGGGAGATCTGTGGGTTAAACTAAAATGCACAATATCTACTCAGCAAATCAAATCAACTCTCTTATCACCTCGCTTCCTTCACACCCTATGTGCATATGCATATCTATATATAAAATCTAAAAGGGTGAGCATATTCTGAAATAAAAGGAAGTTGAAAGCATTATTAATAGTGTCAGAAATACAAGTAAACTTGTTAGGGATATGGATGCTTGATGGCAGCGAGGCTACGCTTGTATTATATCGAGGCAACTTTTTTGGGGCTATGAACACTCACTGGTAGCGAAGCCATGCCAAGAAAAGAGAGATGAGGAACACACTTATGTAGATATTTGTTTTTTATAAAATGTGAAAACCCATGGTTAAACCAGATCCAACAATCAAATAATGTACCTCACTAAGAGGCTCTTTGAAAATGGTGTGTTAGATTACAAGTACTAGAAATATTGCGTTATATATTTTAGAAATTTGGAATCATTGTGGTACCCATGATTATTGGAAATTTGTCTGCAGATTGTTGAGCTTATATTTAAAATTTATATCTGAAGTAAAGGCCCTTGAATTCTACAAACAGAGAAAACCGTTTCTTCCAATGTGTCGCCATTTGTTGAGGCCACAACAACCCCCCTTTACTTTTTCCTTTACAGGCGAAAGGAAAGGGCCCCCCTACTAAAATTTCAACCCTAATGCCTAATCCTCTATTGCTTGAACCTAATGCTAATTATTTATATACCTTGAGGGAGTTTGGGGTTTGATCATGATTGATGATTATCTTGAATGAGTTTGTTTTTGAGGATTTTATGAATGAATAACTTAAATTATGCATCATCTTGCTTGCATGTTGTGCTTAATGTCTTCATCTTTATGCTCGTGTATGTTGATCTTACTCTTCGGTTTGAAACTCTTAGCTTGAATCACAAGATCAATAATCCTTTCTATTAGTTTCATACTCAGTACATGCAACCTTAGAGACACTTATCTACAGCCACCTATTATTATCTTTGAACAAATCCAACACTCATTTGTAAATTTGTTGAAGGAAGGGAATGTAATGTTTATAGTGTATTGGCAAGTGTTTTCTTAATCCATTGATCTCATCTTTTTTGTGGTTGCAAAGGTAGATTCGTAGGATCACTTCCTTTCCATGACCGCTCCAACCTTGAAATGCATGTGGGGAATCCCGTGATATTCTTCCTCTTGCCTAGACTTCTTTCTATGTGGATATTTTCTATCATTTGAAGCCAATAATCGACATTATGAATTAAAATTTGTCTTGCCCAAACCTCGGCCGAATTTGTTTCTATCAACGTTGCATTGATGAGGCTGGAACATTGATCTGTTTCCAGAACCTTGATCCTTACCAAGCCTCCCCTCATTGGGAAGCATGTTTTCCTTTTCTTAGAGTTTCCCCGAGGTCTGAATCTTGCGAGGCTATCGAAACCACCTTCCCCACAGTCCTATCTTGCGAGCTCATCAGATTTACTTTATCGAGAATCTCTATTCGAAGTGTTGAATGCGCATTATCTTAGGACTGATCCGAAGCCCAAAGCCCAAAATCCTATCGATCTCCCTTCATTTGGTTTGTCTCATCAGGATAACCAAGTGAAGTCCCTTGTGATTTTCCTAAGGCATGAAAGGCGTGAAATTTTTTGGATTGATCTCTACATGGTTCTTCTTTCATCCTCCCCTCTCTCTGAAAACCAGGGCCAACTACCTATTGAGATTTTTGGATGTATAACCTTGTCATGTCGTCACCCAATGCTTGCAGGCTACTTGTTGTAATCAGTTTCATGCATTTTGGCATGACGGGGGATCTTATTCCCTCTCCTTGCAATCTTATCAGGTATTCTCTATGAGGTGTTCAACTTGACTGAATTGACATGTGTCGTGCCTCCAGCTAGCATCGATATCCTTTTATCATATGAGTCTTTATTTGTGACGTTTATTTGTTGCATGATATGCCGTATTCCCCCCTTGGTCTCTTTCCATTTGTCACATCTGAATTCAAACGATCATGACCTCTATACTACATACATACCCAATTTGAACACTCGGTGACTTGAAATCTACATGGTATACCTTACTCTTATTTTTGGTCCCTAGGTGTGGAACCCTGACTGGTGTGAAACCCTGACTGATGTGAAACCCTGACTGGCATGGAACCTGACGCGTGTGAAACTTGGCCACATTTTCCTAATTTTTATTTTTATTCATATTTTTTACATAACTTGTATACTTTTTAATTTTATTTATTTTTATTTTTATTTTTATTTTATTTATTATTTTGTATTTATTTATTTCCATTTGTATTTTTCCCTTGGTTTTGCAAAACCACATGGTAATTTCCCATGGTTTTTATACCTCATGGTTTTCCCCTAAGTTACTCTTAATATTTGTTTTTTACATGGAAAAAATCAAGTTCACTTTAAATTATTACATGGTGTGTTTTGTCTAAAACCCTAATGTATAATATGTACATTCTCTTTATTTTTCATGCTTCTTAAAATTAGAAACAATTTAACATTTTGTTTTTATTAGTTTATTTTTTATCTTTTATTTATTTGCCATTTCAACTTTATTTTTGTTTTTCCCATTTATTCCATATCTCCTAGGTTATATATTTTCATTTTATTTTTCTTATTTAATTTAGTTTTAATTAAATTTTTTCTTTTTTTTCCTCACCCTCTAAAATCCAATGTAATATTTATAGAACTTATTTCCAAGCTTCTTCCCATTGGTATTCATCTTCACTTCATGGTAAATTCCATTGGAAATTACCATTAAAACACACCTCATATCCTCATCTAATCCCCTCCTCCCGAATACATTTAAGAACTATATGAATATTTTGTTAATAAATCAAGCCATTGGGAAGCTTACCTCTCGAAAACCTAGCTTATCCAGACTTTCCATGTGCACCGGGTTTTCACTCATAAATTTACCAAGAGTTACTCACATTCATAAGTCAAGCTCTCACCATCCTGAAGGCTTATACCATATTAAACTTTGGAAATTTCATGTTCCATGTGCATCATAATGTTTTTACGTACACAACCATCAAAATTACTATATCGGAGGAGTACCGACCATTCCGAAACCGACCATCGGAACACATGTTTTCAAAGTTTTTAATTTTCTCATTTTAAACTTTGTATTATATGTATATTATACTTAGTATTTTATAATATTGTGTATTATATTAAGTATATTATATTATTGTATATTATATTATTTTATATTATATTATGTATATTATATTATTCTTTGTTTATTATTTTTTTAACCTTCTTGTACATATGTATTATTATTTTAGTTTTTTATTTATTATTTTCCTTTAGAGTGGTTTATTATTTTATTATTTTCACTACGGTAATTGGCCAAAATTACAACACAAGACCTAGGTCCTATGTCTCATCTAGGTTCTTATACAAATCAAATAAGGGGGCCAAAAACTATATTAACCATTCAATGTTGAATTTTTTCATGCATGTAATACAATGTTTTCAGGTTGAAGATTGATGACCTAGATTCAACCACAAACAGATCAAGGGTCATTGAGCACCAAATTTCAAACGAAAATATGTTGAGCTACAAGTGTCATAATCGAGCCGAGGATACCTCGTTGGAAATATATCGAGATGAAGAATGCATTAGGAGAGGACTCCAGGCCAAACAAGTGACGAAAGATATTAGAAAACATGAAAAATAGAATACAAGAAATGAAATCGGTCCCATAATAGGTCATCGGAAATCTAGAAGAGATTAGAATAGGATGGCACAACTAGTATTGGCAGATTGAGGGTAAAAATTCCTAGAAAATATAGAAAACAGAAGAGGCCAGAATTTAATCAGAAAATGGGATGTGCATGTTCAGGCAATCATATATGAAGTTACAGGAGTCGAAATCGAACTTGCAAGAGCACGGTGGAAAGATGAGACAGAGGAGAAGAAGTTAGGATTATATTAATCACCAGGATGACATAAAAAACATCCAGAATAACTCGAAGAATAAAATAGGACACCAATGGGCAGAGTTAATAATATTTTTTAAATGAATATCATTTGTAAACTGCCTTAGGGGGAGAATAACTATTCAAGAGTCTCTTCAACTTCTGTCTATAACATTCACATATTCATTTACGAAAATGATTAAGAAATTTGAAGTTGTATAATGATATAACAAAGGCAAATGAAGTGAACAATCATAAGAACTTTGGAGTCTCTCTTATCTTATAAAAGAGAACTTGTTTAATGTAATGGATGGATTTTTCATGTTGTATAAACTATTGATACTTTTATTTTTGGATGTATGAAGAGAAGAAGATGTTTGGAAGTCATAACTATTAGCAAATGTGTTTGGGACTACTCCATTATTGTGTTTTTTATTTAAGTTTTTCAAGTACTGATCACTTGAACTATTTCTATCTTAGTATTTGGAATGCTTATGTTGTTGTTATTTCTTCTAAGTACAAGGATGATGTTGCGAGTCTTATTTGGAACTATTTGAGATGATATCTGAAATATTATTGTTTTGACATATTCTTGGTTGCCATGAACTATTTCTTCTATCAAAAATATCATTTTAAGTTATGTTCATCTATTAGTTTTGCTCCTGTGCATGATAGGTTAGAAGTAGTTATATTAGATTAGTTTTCTTTCAGTTTAGATTAGATTTAGAATTAATTAGAACTATGTGGGGGACAGTTTATTGTCTTTCTGATTTTTCTTCTTTTAATTCTTAGTAGCAACCAAGCCCACATACTGGTCTGAAACACTACACCAAACGAGAGTAGGTCTGACTGGGACCTTCCATCGGGCGTTCTCCCTTACCTACTTGACATACCATTTGGACCCATCAACACAAGGAAGAAACATCGCGACAAGATAATACAATAGAGTTGGGTGAAGCAATCGTATTAACTCATGGAGAAGATCATGCGGAGTTGGGTGCAGTGCAGTTGGTTGATTTTTGGGAACTTGGGTATCCAATTCACAGGAAATTTGGCGTTTCCATTTGGAACGAAACTTGGGGTTTCCATGAGACTTGGTTGTGATGGAGTCACGAGTTCGGGTAGAGTTGGAGACAACAAATTTTGAGGATGTCGTCGGGACAACAACAAATTTAGCTGGGGGAGGATGTAAATCCCTCTGTGACACCCACCAAGAACGGACGCTCCTTGGGTAGACTTGGCGGTGAGATATCCAAGAGAACATAAGGGGAATGCAATTGGTTGGGTGAAAGAAGTCTTATAGGTGTGGGAAGGAGCACCTTGGGTGCACGATGGTGACATGTGAACGCAAGGGGGTGCGCTCCTTACTTTCTTTGTGACGGAGGATGAGGACTTAGGATTACATTTGGTAAAGGATAGGGAAACTTAGGCTTGCACCCAAGGAGTGGACCCACCTACCCTTGGCATCATGGGTGTGTTGGAGAGGTTGGCTGACCCCATCGACACACCCACGAAAAGTGACATCATTCAGTTCAAGGAAACACACAAGGAAAGGGTGCACCAAAGAGGTTGGGGCCCATTGGTATGAAAGGACATGATGGTTCATGAGCACATAGGTTCGATGGACATGTCATTCCACGAAGGGGAATGTTGGTTTTTTTTAGCGCACTGGTCCATAAAGGGGTGCGACACGCCCAAAGAAAGTGACAGTTCATGAAGGTGACTTTTGGAGTCCATATAAATAAGACAAGGAACATGGGCTAGAGGCAACACATCGCGTCATCAAAACTTCAGTTGGAGAGTGAGGTATGCGGATCAGGTAGAGATGAGATGAAGTGTGACGAAGATGAAGGCTTGGCTTAGTCTCTTGTTGGAGTGTCTTGGGAAGGGCACACAACAGAGAGGTGCAAAGGTCAAGTAGAACAATGTCTGCGATAGGGAGAAGGTTGTGACATTCAGGGTTAGGTTATGACAGGGAAAATTTGGTGTATGAGAAAGTAGGCAAGTCATGATATGACTTAGCCGAATTATTGTATATCTATGCATTGGGTTGGGAGCTCCTCTTTGTAAGCATTGTAACAAAATATTTATATAAAGACTTATACGGGTGTTAGGCACATTTTTTGTTTCCCAACCATACTTGTCTCTTCTTGTGTATGAATGGTTGCATGTTCTTGGTTGCGTAATTGGATAACTATAAGAACTGTGTAATTGTTTAAGTAAAGAATGCAAGTTTAGTTGGCACGATTGGTTCAAAGCAGAGTATGGGTGCGCCTTGAGTGAGGCATAGTCCAGACAAAGTAATGTTGGTTTAGTCTTGCTACTGAAATGAAATAGTGTGGTGTCTCACAACCCCAGGTGTTAGGATAATTGAGTGCACCAAGTCGAGTTGGATCCCCGTGCAAACTCTGGGTGTGTGACATAATGCATATTGATCAATATCATTGATTAATTTTTCTTTTCAATCAACTCCTTGATTTCATTTGCTATCAAATCTAAGATCTGTTTTTTATTATGGGAAGAATCCAAATCTTCCTTAGAGAATAAAGGTTATTTCTTTGTCAATGGGGGCTTTCTTGGTAAGTGGAGGTGTTGTTTTTACCTCCACCAAGGTTCAAATCACCCTCAATATATGTTCATCACTTATGGTTGATGATCCCATGCAAGTGGCTCATTTAATGTGGTTTGGTAGATTAGATACCCCCTAGTTGCAATTGCTTAGTCAAATAGTGTTTTTATAGCACATGAGATGTTCCTACTTATTTGTAATATCCAATGTTGGACAATGGTGATTACTTATGTTGATTGAAAGAACTAAAAGAAATATTATTTCTTCTAACACAATTCCTCAAGTAGTTCTCAATTTTCCTCTTCCACCACTCAACAATCTCTTTCTATATCATTGTTCTATTAAAACTGATAATGGAACCATTTGTGTATTCTATTTAGAAGATAAATTGTAATTAACCTCACGTTTCCAATTACACTTTAAGCACATAACCAAATAGAGATACACAATCAAATGAAATAACAATTATATACCACGTAAACAAGCACATATATGGGAGAGAGAAAAGTAATCACTATGAAAACTATAGGAGCAATAATAAGTATGAACTTGATAAACCCCAAACTTTCCAATCATACAATAAGACTTTCATTGGTATATATAGTAGATGTAATTGAAAAGGCAATTATGAAATTGAATTACTAGTAGTAGCCATGTTAGTAAAGGGGTTGAATAGGTTGATTGATCAACATTGATTACATAAAACATTTTTTTATGGTTGACTTACATTAAAAATTGACAAACGTAAGGTGTTGTTGTCTGTCTACAAAAACCAACAAACTTTTTATCTATTGATTAAATATACCATTTGACATGAAACATACATAGAACAAAGACAACTGTAATGGGTCATATAATGAGAGAATCCAAAAATATTGATATATACAATAGGGTGGATTTTCGGTTGTCTATATCCATATATATAGTTCCTCGGATCCAATGTTTTTTGAAAGTTGCTTTGGACTATATTTGAGACAAGGATAAACACACCCATAACCTTTATTCCATAGATGAATGAACAAACAAAGGTTGTTAAGATGCTCTTACACATGTTGTGGTCTTTTTAATTTCCCATGAATGAACAAACAAAGGTTGTTAAGATGCTCTTACACATGTTGTGGTCTTTTTAATTTCCCTACTAATTTATAGTGATATTATCTAAATAGCGTATGCATTAATTTATCAACCTAGAGTTTTGTGCTTATGAGATGCCTTGCACTATTTATGTAGGCTACAAGCTCTTGTCTTCCACTAGTTTACATATCATGAAGTTGTAGCAAGGAAACCTATTTGCAAACTATTTTAGAAAGCTGGTGATGAGAAATCCACTCGTACATTTATCAAAATATACTAAGATCAATTCATACTCGATTCTAAAATGAAGATGTTTATGAATTTGAAATTGAGCTACAACATTCTCGGAAATCAAAATACAATGTGACAATTAATGAATAACAATCTCAGTGTGAAATTCAAAAAGCATATAAATATATAAAGGAAATTACTATGTACAACATATAAAGGAAATACAACAACTATTATATTGGAGTGGGCCCTGTCTCCATAGAATAGAGTGATGGGTCAGTTGCAACAAACTAAATAATTTCAATTCAATCACTCATGAAACATACTGCTATATAATTGGAAAAGGAACTTGGATTAAACGGAAGTTCTGAACAGAGTTTTAATCTTTATATTCTAAGTTATTCATCCTCCCCTTCAAGAGGTACAAGGTTTCCTTTTATATAGTCTCTTAGTCATCTTAATTAGAAAATAATAACTACAGACATGTTTGAGAATCAAATATTCTTAAGATGTTCAAACAAACAAAGTACTAAAATTTAATAGCATATAACAATCAATTGCATACAGTGACAATTTAGTTGCATAACCATTTTTTTAAGGAAGTTAAAACATATTTTTTTGCATAACTTGTGCAATCCATAGTAAAGAGACTAAGAGATATATTTATTGAAATATTGTAACTTCGAATAATATTTTAATTATATTTGAGTTATTATTTTATAGATCAAATCCCCTTTTGTGGATTGATCATGTTGGGTCTTGTATAAGACCAAATCCCCTTTTGTGGATTGGTCAAACCATATTTATATGGTGGTATTTGTAAATTTGCCCCCTAGGGTTTATAAAGTGGTTCTAACCACTCTTGGAAGAAGTCGACCCTACTAAATGAAGAGACATAACCCTAACACCTCCTCACTAGTATTTATAAGTGAGGATGGCACCTCATTTGTTCACTCACTCACTCACACTTCTAGTGCGCATCTTTTAAAGGAAGTTGCAGTTACAAGGAGAAGAGAGGTGCATGATCAGTCCCAGGTTATTATTGGTGGTTTGGTCTTAGTCTTGGCATTGTATTGGCAATATATTATTCAGGAAGTTTTTGTTGGGTTTTCTCCCCATGAGGGTTTCTTAGGATAAAATGTTATGTACCTTGTGATTGTGTTTCTTTCTGTGATCCTCCTTATGTTGTTGTTTTGGAAATGCATTGAATGCTATAGTAAATTGAAAATAAACTAATAACAACATTAAATTTAACATGGTATCAGAGCTTGACTGAATAGAGCACCTTTCACTAGTATCTAAAAACGTCATTGTTGTCGCACAAGAAAATTAGGGCTTTTTATTGAATAGGAATGTCTAACTAAAAACCATTTAGAAAAGTGCACCCTTCCCTAGTGCATCTTTTGGCAGCTTGAGTGCACCATTTTAGTGGCCAGAATCTCTGGAAATTCAAACCCTAGTTTTGAATGGTACCAGAAAACTAGAACCAATACCAGAATTACCAGTCCAAATTTGCACAGATCAAGTTTCAAGGGGTAAAACTTGGAATTTTTGAAAACAATCAGCTCTAGCCAACTTGCCTCAGTCCAACGCATCTCTTGGTAAGTTCAGATTCATTTTCTGAGCACTTTCATTTTTTGGTCATTTTCCTAGCTCCAGGTCAAGATGTCTGCAAGCACCAAGTTTGTTGACAAGTTAGAAGGTGTGGAAAATTTTCGTGCCTAGAAATACATAATTGGACTCATTCTTGAAGAGAATGACCTTGCAAAATTCATAAAAGAAAATGTACCAAAACTCGAAGAAGATGCAGCCAAAGAAAAGTACAAGAAGCATATGATTAGGGCCAAAAGGATAATTGTAGATTCCATTAAGGATCACTTGATCCCTCAAGTATCTTCTAAGAATACTCCAAAAGATATGTTTGATGCCCTAACCAGAATGTATGAAGGAAAGAACATCAAATTGAATATTATGTTTTGTTTTCCACCCTCTCAAGATCCATGACACCTGGAGAGGATACTTGACTCATAGATATTGTGCCTCTAAGCACATGACAAGTCATAAAGACATTCTCTCTGGTGTTACAGAAAAGGACTTCCCCCAGAAAGTTTCACTTGGAGATGATTATCAGTACCCTATCAAAGAAATGGGATAATCCAACTACAAACTAGATTCAGGGACTCTGATGAGAATGAAGGATGTACTTTATGTACCGGGTTTGACAAAGAACTTACTTTCTATCTCATCTCTAGATAATAAATATTTCAGGGTTGCATTCATAGATCATGAATTTCTTATGTGGCCTAAAGGAAAAACCATAGAAGATGCAATTGTTATTGGAACAAAAGAAGGTGTTTTGTACAAGTTAAAAGGTCACTCAGATGCATCCTTGACTCACTCCACTGAGAGTCCTTGTGAACTTTGGCAAAGAATCTCACATCAACTACAAATCCTTACCATGTGTAAACAAGCGAGTTACAGGTTTACCAGAATTCAAGTTTGATCATGAAGGTGTATGCACGGGATGCACACAAGAAAAGAACATAAAGAATCATTTCCTAAAGAGCATCAATAAAGCAAAAGGAATCTTGGAGATCATCCACTTAGATGTATGTGGTTCAATGCCATCAAATTCTCTAAGCGGGTATGTATACTATGTGTCATTTATTGATGATTAATCTCGTAAGACTTGGGTTTATTTCTTGAAATCAAAAGATGAAGTACTCGGAAAGTTCAAGGAATTCAAAGCCTTGGTAGAAAATATCTCCGAAAGAAAAATCAAGATACTCATGTCAGACAATGGAGGAGAGTACACTTCAAATGAATTTGGAAGCTTTTGCAGACATGTCGGGATTAAGAGGGAGATCACCATTCCCTATAATCCTCAACAAAATGGTGTAGAAAAAAGAAAGAATAGAACAATTATGGAAGCAATGAAGACTATGATTCACGATCAAGATCTTCTAATGCACTTATGGGCTAAAGCAACAATGATCCAAATGGATCTAGGAAGGCCTAAAAATCAAAGTTCTCATAATCGGATGAAACTAGAACCATTGTGTAGGGCTCGTTGTGTCGATTATGACCATATATATTTTTTCTGAAAATGGACACTGTATGCAGAAGTTATCGCGATCTAAAGATCAAGTCAAACATGAAAAAAAGTCAAATTCAACATGTCAAAGTCAATGGATGACATCAGTAGTACGTCATGATGAAATTAGCATGACATGTGGCAGCACTAGAGCCTGACATGTGGTAGGGCCATACGATGATGTGGTAGTCATACAGATGACTTGTGGTAGGGTTGTACGATGACGTGGAAGTTATACGGATGACACGTGGAAGGGTCATACGATGGCATGGAAACCATACGAATGACATGTGGCAGGATCGTACAATGATGTGGTAGTCATACAGATGACACATGGCAGGGTCGTATGATGATGTGGTAGCCGTATAGATGACACGTGGTAGATGATTGTGCAACAGTAACATGGCTCAAGCCAATGGTGAGGTGACACATGGCCCAATCAGGAGCTAACATGTGGCACCTTCTGGAAGGCCAAATCCGATAGTTCCACCAAATCTGGCAGAATCTTGCTAAATCTGGCTAATTGTCGCTAAGTCGGCTAATTGTCACTAAACTTGGCAAAGTCTGGCTTATTTAGTCAAGCACGAAAATCGAGAAAAAATATTTTTTGGCATCTAAATCGAGATTGTATGGACAGTACGGATCTGATAGGGTGCAACATTGGGATTCATGTCGAGGGGAGGTCCCGAGGGGTTGTTCAAAAACAGGTCAACTTTATACTCAAAAGTTGCAGAATTTTTAGGGGATTCTGAATATGGATTATGTTTTTGAATCTGAGTAACCGAACAGAAAAGTGATTCCAGATCCCAAGGTGTCAAGCCAAGCATAGTCGACTTCATACTCAAAAGTTTCACAATTTCATGTTCCATCCAATGGTGATGTTTGTTTCTGTCTAGAAGTTGCAGATCTGAAAGGTGGTTTCAGGAGTTGTTATGTAAGTATTTCTTTTGTATTCTTAAAGCATTGAAGATTAATAAGAATTCTTCCCCACTGAGACAAAGGCCCGGAGACGTAGGAAAACTTGTGTCGAACTTCGTTATCAATATTGGTGTTATTGGTTTGTTGGTTTTACTTATTATATGGATGAAACTTCTTTCATTAAGATTATTTTCTTAATTCCTAAATGGTAAATCAACTCATGCATAAACTTAACCATAGTCTTTAAAAGATCAATTTCGGATCAAGTGGTATCATAGTAGGTTGACAGTTAGTTGTTTGAGTTTGCATGATTACCAGGGAAAAGATAAGTCATGGTGAACGTAGGCTTGTAGAAGGAGATATTGAGATTGGATCAAGAAAGAGGACATCTCAAAGTGAGAAGATGGCATCGGAAGAAGGACTTTCTCAAAACGAAAGAGAGTTTCAAAGAACTTTATTTTCCATGTCGGAGATGGTAAAAGTGTTGTATGATGATCACTTGGAATGGAAGTGACCTTTTCAAGGAAAATATTCAAAGCAAGACAAAAGTGAAGAAGGAGAGGACCCTCCTAAAACTCCTCCTTCACCTCCTTCATCTCCATCTTCTTCTTCTTCAAGTGCAAGTTCGAATACTACTTCTTTAAGAAAACATTTTCATAAACATAAGCCCGATATGCCATTACTTAAACTTGATGTAAAATTTATTTTACCTATGTATGATGGCAACGTTAATGCCGAGAAACTTGAGAACTGGGTTAGACAGATTGAGGTATATTGTAATGTGCAACAAATCAAAGATGAGGCAACCAAAATTAGATTGGCATCACTTCGTCTTGAAAGCACAACTCTCATCTGGTGGAAAAGTAAGATGCAACATGGACCTCAACAAGTTGGTAATATTTTTACATCATGGCATGATTTTATTTCCGCACTTAGAAAACAACTTTATCCTTTGGGATATAAGGAAAATTATTTAACTGAATGACAAAGTCTTAAGTTAAGAAAAGGGCAGTCAGTGCAGGAATATACAGATGCATTTCATAAGATGGCTTTGATGTTATATATTCCATTGACTACACAAGAAAATCTTATGAAGTATATAGAAGGTTTTCCTTCTTATATTCATAATACTGTGTTTATGTTTGGACCTACTAATCTTGATGAGGTTTTTGTTCAAGAAATGTATATTGAAGCAAGAAAAATTGGAGTTAGTGTATCAAGGGAATCATCTTCAAAGAAATATGGCAAAGGCAAAGGGAACGGGAAGAAAGCAAATTCAGCGACAGTGAAGGAAGCAAAACTCTCTTGCAAGCATTGCAAGAAAGAAGGGCACGATGATGCACATTGTTGGCAATTTCACCCAGAGAAGAAACCAAAGTGGTTCAAAGAGAAGAAAGGGAGGCAAAAAGTTGCAATAGAAACACGACCAACAGACTTGCGGTATGATTTAGGTGATGAGTCTAAGATTACATCAATTGGTTTGACAGGTAAAATTGGTGATGTTTTTGATTCAAGAAGTAAATTGTTTCATATAAGGGTCATAATGAAACATATTAAGATCGATACATTGATAGATAGTGGATCTCAATCTAACTTAATTTTGGGAGAAGTGGTTAAGAAATTGGGATTAAACACTAAGATGCATCACAAACCCTATTCACTAAATTGGATAAGCAAAGATCATAAATTTCCCATAACACAACAATGTATCATAAAGTTTGCAATTACATATAAGTATGTGGATGAAGTAACATGTGATATGGTGCCACTAGAAACATGTGGAATGGTCTTAGGTAGCCCTTATTTATATGATCACAAAGAAATATTCTACAGGGAACAAAATCAATATCACTTAACTAAAGAAGGGACAAAATATGTTGTGCATGCTCATCACATAAAAGCAAATCAATCTCTTCTAACAATGGAACAATTGAAGAAGGCATCTTACGTGATCAATACACCTATAATTGTGTCAAGTAAAGTAGTTGATCTTAAGAATGAACATGATATGGTTGTAGGATGGAAGTTCAATCATACTTTGCTTCAAGATAAGTTAATGTCGTGCAAGCTCGTCAAACATATTGGTTCATTTACAGTCATATTTCTGATGTTATCACTGCAAATGTTCTCTACATGGATGGTAGTGGATTCAGTAAGATGTGAACAAGTTCAAATGGATAACAATATGCTTTCAGTTGTCATGGTTGTTATGCAATTGATTATGATGCGACATATGCAGAGGACAAAGTTTAAAGAAAAATGACAAGTGGGGAGGCCTATCCCACACTTGATGAATGGTTAATATCCTTTTGGAGGACCAAAAGTTCTTAGTGGGGAGGTGTGATCCAAATGAATCCAGGAAGGCCTAATACTCAAAGTTCTCAGAATCAAACAAAACTAGTGCCATTATGTAGGGATTTTCATGTCGATTCCAACCATATATTTTTTTCTTAAAATGGACACCGTATGCGGAAGTTATCGTGATCTGAAGATCAGGTCAAACAGGTAAAAAAAGTCAAAGTCAAATTCAGCATGTCAACGTCAACGGATGACGCCAGTAGTACATCATGTTGACTTCATCATGAAATATGGCAGCATCAGAGGTTGACACGTGGCAGGTTCATACGATGACATGGCAGTTGTGCAGATTACATGTGACAGGGTCATACAATGACATGGTAATCATACAGATGACACGTGGCAAGGTCGTACGATGACATGGAAGTCGTACGGATAACACATGAAAGGGTTGTATGATGACATGGTAGATGACTATGCAACAGTGACATGGCTTGTGCCAATGGTGAGGTGACACATGGCCCACTAAGGAGCTAACACGTGGCACTTTCTGGAAGGCAAAATCTGGCGGATTTCTCCAAATTTGGTGGAATATCGCTAAATCTGGCTAATTGTCGCTAAATTTCGCAGAGACTGGTTTATTTAGTTGGGTATGGAAATCGAGAAAAATTGGTTTTTTGGCATGCAAATTGAGATTGTACAAACTGTACGGATATGACAGAGCACAACATTGGGATTCATGTCAAGGGGAGGTCCCGAGGGACTGTTCATAAGTAGGTCGACTTTATACTCAAAAGTTGCAGAATTTCGAGGGGAGTCAGAATATGGATTATGTTTTTGCATCCAAGTAGATGAACATAAAAGTGATTCTAGATCCCAAGGTGTCAAGTCAAGCATAGCCGACTTCATACTCAAAAGTCTCATAATTTCCTATTCCAACCAATGGTGATGTCTGTTTTTTTCCAGAAGTTGCAGATCCGAGAGGTGGTTTCAAGAGTTGTCATGTAATCCTTTCTTTTGTATTCTTAAATCATTGAAGATCAATAAGAATCCTTCCCCACTGAGACAAAGGCCCGAAGACGTAGGAAAACTTGTGTTGAACTCCATTATCAATCTTGGTGTTATGGTTTTGTTGTGTTTACTTCTTATATCGCTGCAACTTATTTCATTAAGCTTCTTCTCTTAATTCCTAAATAGTAAATCAACTCATGCATAAACTTAACCATGGTCTTTAAAAGATCAATTTTGGATCAAGCAAGAACAACAATTTATGTCCAAAATAGATTATCCCATAGTGCACTTGGATTCAAAACCCCTGAAGAAATGTTCACCAGAAAGAAGCCAGAAGTAAGTCTTTTAAAAATATTTGGTTGTCCAATGTTTGTACACATTCCAAAAGAAAGGAGAACTAGGCTGGATCCTTCAGGAAAGAAGGAAATATTTTTTGGTTACTACGAGGTCTCTAAGGCCTTCAGAATTTACATACTAGGTTACCATCATATTGAGATCAACAAAGATGTAACCTTTGATGAATATGCAACACTCAAAATATCAAGGAAATGCCAACATGAAGAAGTATATGAAGAAGAACCTCTAGCTTCCATAGTTGATGAACCAGTGAAGGAAGTTACAGTTACTCTTGATGATGAGATTCCAGAAGACCATGATATGATAGAATATTAAGAACCTCCCTGGATGATGATCTCTCACAAGAGAAAGCCATCTTGGGTGAGGGAACTTATTCAATATGGAGATAAGTATGGTGCCCCAGAAGGAACCATGAGATAAAGCAAGAAACCTAATACATTCTCCAGTTATATGGGTTTGATGTGTGATCTCATAGAAAAGGAACCTACTTTCTTTGAAGAATCCATTCGAAAGAAAGAATGGGTAGATGCCATGACAGAAGAATACCAATCCATTATAAAGAACTATGTATGGGAAGTAATTCCCAGACCAAAGAAAAAAGATGTCGTATCTTCCAAGTTGATATACAAGATAAAACATGCAGCAGACGGAAGTATTGAAAAACATAAAGCAAGATTTGTGGCTCGTGGTTTTTCTCAAAAGGACGGTATTGATTATGAAGAGATGTTTTCTCTTGTAGCCAGATACACTTCTATCAGAACCATCATAGCTCTTGCAGCCAAAATGAAGTGGAAGTTACACCATATGGATGTGAAAACAACTTTCTTAAATGGTGTTATTGAAGAAAAAGTGTATATAGAACAACCACAAGGGTTTGAAGTTGAATATAGAAAGACTCATGTCTGCAAGTTGAAGAAAGATATGTACGGGTTGATGCAAGCTCCTAGAGCTTGGTATGGAATAATTGATAGTTTTCTGATGAGCTTGGGATTTTCCAAGAGTAAAGTTGATTTTAACCTTTACTTCAAGGTTATGAATGATGAGCCAGTTATATTGCTACTATATGTGGATGACTTATTCTTAACATGAGAATAAAAGCTCATCACAGATTGTAAGAAGAAGCTCGCTGCAGATTTTGAGATGAAAGACCTAGGCCTTATGCATTATTTATTAGGCCTTGAAGTTTGGTAGAGGCCCAGAGAATATCTTCCTTAACCAAGGGAAGTATGCAGTTGAAATATTAAAGAGATTTGACATGTTGGAATGTAAATCCATGAACACACCCATGGAAACAAAGTTGAATCTCTTGGTTGATACTTATTCAGAGTTGGTTGATGCTACTCTATATAGACAGATTATTGGTTCGTTGATGTATCTAAAAAATACGAGGCTAGATATATGCTTTGTTGTGAACACCTTGAGTTAGTATATGGTAGATACCAGATGTATTCACCTTGTAGCTGCAAAGCATGTGATGAGATACCTTAAGGGTACATTGGATTATGGTCTTTGTTATACTAGAGATCATGAATTCAAATTGTATGGTTATACTGATTCAGATTGGGATGGAAGTGCTTCTAATAGAAAGAGCACTTTAGGATGTTGTTTCAGTCTGGGGTTAGCCATGAATTCATGGAAAATCATGAAGAAATCCAGTATTGCTCTCAACACGACAGAAGAAGAATGCATTGCAGCATGTTCCACCAATTGTGAAACCATATGGCTTCGAAAGTTGTTGACATATCTATTGTATTTGGAGATGGAAGCCACCGTGATTCTATGTGATAACCAAAGTTGCATAAAGATGATGGAGAACCCAGTGTTCCATGATAAGTTGAAGCAAATAGAGATCCGCTATCACTATATTTTTTCTATGGTATAGAGCGGAGTTGTAAAGCTCCAATATCTTGGCACAGATGAGCAGGTTGCAGATGTGTTGACCAAGCCTTTGTCTCGTGTGAAGTTCGAGTACTTCTGAGACAAGCTTGGTGTTGTCCAAAAGGACCTCCCTCGAAAGAGGGAGTGATGTTGATGATACTATGGTATCCTGACCAACAATGGGTAGCTCCGTTAGGATTTTGTATCCAAGGGGATTGATCATCCCTGGGAATATCCCAAAGGTCCAGTAAGAACGTTCTGTTAGAGTACCTGTGCATGTATATGCCAATTGTGGTCAGTAGTGGTAGCTTCGTTAGGATTTTATATCCTAGGGAATATTTTGATTCCTGGGTAGATCCTGAAGGTCCGGTAAGGACGGTCTGTCAGAGTACCACGTGGTATCTTGTTAGGATTTTATATCCTAGGGAATCTTATGATTCCTAGGAAGATCTTGAAGGTTTGGTAAGGACGGTCTGTCAGAGTACCACAAAATTTTGTTGTTTCACCTACCTCATTTTGTTTCCATATGATGATGATGTTGTTGAATCGGCTTGGTGTTGATGATGTTGTTGTTTCAGCCTCGTGTTGTTGATGATGTTGTTGTTTCAACCTCGTGCTATTAATGATTTTTTTGTATCAGCTTCATGTTGTTGATGTTGGTGTACCAGCCTCGGGTTGGTGATATTGTTTCTTTAGTGTGATGCTAATTGATGTTGATGTTTCAGCTCCATGCAGATGATGATGATGATGTTACTCCAGCTCCATGTTATGAATGATGATGATATTGATGATGAGAAAAACTTTTGATGATTTGTAAATATGACAGTCAGTGTTCTAGATGTTGATGATGTTGATGCCCTCTCTCTCTCATGATGATGTTGTATTGGGTTATGTCAGTAGAATACCCTTCTTGTTAAGGGGGAGTGTTGAAATATTGTAACTTCAAAGAATATTCTAATTATATTTGAGTTATTATCTTATAGATCAAAATCCCTTTTGTGGATTGATCATGTTGGGCCTTGTATAATACCAAATCCCCTTTTGTGGATTGGTCAAACCATATTTATATGGTGGTATTTGTAAAGTCGTCTTCTAGGGTTTATAAAGTGGTTTATTTGTAAACCACTTTAGAAGTCGTCCCTACTAACTGAAGAGACATAACCCTAACACCTCCTCACTAGTATTTATAAGTGAGGATGGTGCCTCATTTGTTCACTCACTCACTCACACTTCTAATGCACATCTTTTGAAGGAATTTGCAGTTGCAAGAAGGATAAGAGAGGTGCATGCTCGATCCTAGGTTATTCTTGGTGGTTTGGTCTTAGTCTTGGAATTGTATTGGAAATCTATTATTGAGGAAGTTTTTGCTGGGTTGTCTCCCCCATGAGGGTTTCCTAGGATAAAATGTTGTGTACCTTGTGATTGTTTTTCTTTCATTTATCCTCCTTATGATGTTGTTTTGGAAATGCATTGAATTCTCTAGAAAATTGAAAATAACCTAATAAGAACATTAAATTTAACAACATTCATGATTCCCCCATATTCTTGACAATGTATCTTTATCTTTCACCTTATCATCCATGGTACTCATGTGTATTCTTGTAGTAACCCAAAATAGGAGGATCCATAGCACACAAACCTATAGAAAAATGGATCTACATCATCTCTAATAAACTTGTCATTCCAAAGATAAATGCAAATACACACTTCTCCTAATGTTATTCATAAAACCAATGAAATACTATGGAATGAAGGTGAAACGTACCTTGAGCCTAGGTTCTAGTTCCAAACGTCAAAAAGGATTAATACAAGGTTAAAAGAGAGGGAAAAGGGGTTATGAATAGTGACAATAGGATGGCATAAAGATGTCAAAATTAGGGCTTGTCATTTCCCCCCAACCAAAGATATTGCATGTCCTCATGCAATATTGAATTTATGTGGCTACTCAACAACCTCAAATGGATCACAATGTGAAGACTTAGATTGAGTAAAACTCCAATTGTACAAAGAATGTCCTTATTCATTTGGTGTACAATAACCAAGTCTCTAATTCATATTAGTCCAAAAGGTGGCTTCCTCCAATGGATCAATAAGACACCATACGATAGGAAAATAGAATCTTAGTCCTATACATCACCTTCCATGTATTTTTAAACAATAAATATATACCTGGGATAGATCTGAAGTAGTATTGAACCTAGAATGAGGCAAATGATCTCATCACCTATGTGCAGAAGTAAGTTCTTTCCAGTGTATCTAGAAACAAATTAGGGTTTATGTTTGATTTAGAATCATCCAATTCCTATAATTACAAATATCTACCCTTTGAGCCTCGTGACTAGAAGAGACAAAATTAGGTAGTTGGAGCATTTTTTATTTTTTAGATATCAACGGGGAAGGAACAAGGGTATCTTCCCTCGCCCATAAATCATCATTCAATTATATAAACTCAAGGAAGGGTAATGCACTATTCCACATAATTTGATGATGCATGAATGAAACAAAAGCTCGTAGTTGTACATCACCCACAAAGGGGTTCATAACCCAATTGTTTTTCCCATCTAACAAGAGATTGTGTTGATATAATTCACACAACATATCATTGTCCTCCTCTTCACAAGTAGAATATAATTGTATGAATTGCTCAAGGACCCAAACATTACAGAGATTACCAATAGCTATAGCATGCATCTGAAAGGAAACCTATTGATCTTTTAAATAAACAAAGTATATTGAAGAGAAACACCAGTAAGAATAATTTGCATGAGCTAAGTGGATATGAAATGATTATCTTGTTTGAGTTGGTGAACTTTAATGACAAATATTTGAATAGTCGTCATGGCATATTGACCCTTATGTTTCTCAATCTCTTGTAGATAACTGAAAAAATTTGATGCTTTTGTAGAGAAGTAACTCTTTTCTCAAAGGATTTAGTTATGGCCTATCATTTTTCTACTTCAATTCCTAAATGATTAATTTCAACACAGTCCATTGGTTTGCTTTCTTTAATTTGTCCTTCTAATATTTCAAGCCCCTATTCTATTGGGGTAGATTCTATGGAAAACCCTTCTTTTTTAATTGCTTCTATAGAAAATGTATTAGGTTCCTGAATTGTAACATACCCAGTACCCTCACCCAAAGGGGTTGGATACATTGGTGAGGAGTGAGGAGTTTTTCACCAGTGGGAAAGGTTCAATTTATGTGAGCACTTCCTAGAGCCATGGGGACACCTTGAGGTAGTGGTCGAACATGTGGTTGCACTCAGAGATATTATATTAAATGATTACGTGACCCATGCATGCATAAGTGGATCAAGGCCCACCCCCATGTCCTTCAAATTTAAACAGGGTGGCGGGTGCGGGAGGGGTCATTCTTGAACCCATGGGAAATATGTAGATTATATATGCATGGAGTTTAGGAATCACCACCAATAATCAAGTTGAATATTACACCCTTCTCCAAGTTGTTCAGCTAGTCAAGGAGAAACATATCCAACATCTTGTTATTTTAGGAGAGTCCTTGAACACAATAATAAGCCCGATTAAAAGAACCCTACCAAGGGACGCTTAATTGAGCAACATTGTCAAAAAAAAAGACACACTCTCAAGGATATACCTCAAGCCACATTTCGCCACATCATAAGGGAGAACGATGGATTGGTTGATGCATAAGACAACCTGGCCACATTGATCCCAAAAGGGGATATTAGGATAAATGGGAGATGATACCACCTCCCAATTCCATATTTAATGCACATTGCTTCAGACTCATTGCAATACATCCGGGTGACACACCTGGGCATGAAGAAAGATGTCAAGTCGACAACACACACCTCAATCACACATGATATATCAAGTAGATTTCAACTTAATATCTCTTAAGTACATCCCCCATGTCACCATGGTGGGATAGAGTAGCTTGTGCTCAGTAAATTCGTTACACTGATGTTGATCCAACGCGTGTGGGATTTAGTAGAAGTGATGGAAGTAGGGTTATGTGGATCACCCGGACAACCATGTCACATGATATCCATCATGAAATATCGTGGAATTCAAATTGTGTGTGATACCATCCATTCCATGTGTAGTTCATACGCTAAGTTCCTAGAGTATTGGTTCATCAGAATTCAATTTTGCAAGAAGAATTCAGGTATGGAAATTGTCTGGTTTATTTTTGCTCAGTTTCCTAAGGAGAGAACAATGTATAGGGAGACACAAGTGTATGTTCAAGGGATCGATTCCTTTCACAAGACCTTGGAAGAAAGGTACGTAATCCTGTGTTTTTTAAGAAAGAACTAAGACAAGTCATCTTGGCTCTTTGGTGGGAGTTTTGGGCCCAGGTCCTCTCAGGTGTTTGAAAGTGGGATATGTTCTAGTGTCCTATTTGGTTCAACTTTTCTAGGCTCCCAGAGTGTGCGGTCTACTAGCCTCTTGACCTGTGACTCCCTTCATTAAGTCCACTTCAATCATCACGAGGAGGTGCAAGCACGACACTTAGGATTTTTTAACAGGTGGCGTTGGACTCTTTGTTCAAGGAATTTCCTTTTGGTTTTGGACCCCTCATGCATACCTTTCCATACAATCAAGCACTCTTTGACCCAAATTCCTCGAGGTAGAATCAAGCCCTAGGAACAAGTCGATGATAATGAATATCTATGGAAATCCCTTCATCAACTTCAAATTTCCTTTCCAAGATTATCCACACAGGTATCCTTCATATTGGATATTCTCAGTCAACATAGGACAGCCACGAGGCAACAATATGATGAGGTAGATGTCATTCGGTCACAAGTGGAAAGATTGCAGGAGCAGTCTGCATCGGATCCCATGGCAATTGAGTCAGCACCTTCAACCAGTGGCTCCTCTCCTCCAACTTCCCTGCACAAGACACAAATAAAGAAGAGAAGGACCCTCCAGACCAAAACTAGTCAGGTAATTAATGTTTTTAAAATATATCTGTATATTGGGCATCTTTTATAGAATATTCACAACCAAATTTTGTAAAGTAATCACTCCTATTGGAGAACGAACTTATAGTAGGATAATTAGGACTAGCTCAATGTTGAGAAATCTATTTGTGTGTTGCCTATGGGCACATTTTGGATCATTATGTACTTATCTGCATGCTTCAGCTGCAATATTTTTTTATTAATATAATATTCTCCAGTTATTGTTAAAAAAAGCATACCTAATACCCTCTGCAACTATTGGGGCTATGGGGTACTTCTTGAAAACCATAAATTTTCACCCATTGTTATTTCTCTAGTACATTTCCTCATCATTCTCCTATTAATTAATTATTTCATGTAGGCATAATAATGCAAATATAATTGATATCATTCATAGTTAAAGATGCAATCTTAACATGCAAATGTAATTGAACAACCTAGAAACTAATTCAGCTCATAATAGAAACATCATTAATTCAACATATTCACAGATACACCATAAAAACTTATATTTTTTAGAATTAACACCTATTGGTTGTAGAGAAAGGATGTTCCACCAACCATAGGCTCTCCATTTCACTTAATCTCTCTACAATGAAGTTATCCCATAGCATAGGCTATAAGTCCACAATGGAAAATGTACTTATGGTTGGCTCTAACTCTCTTCACTCAACCCAACTCTCAGAATTTATAGTCTGTGAATTCTTATAGATATTCTAGTCCACCAACACTCTTTTCCCATTGGCCTACACAACCCAATGAATGGGATCCCCTTCTCTACCATGCATACCCTTAGGCTATCCCACTTCCCTCCAAGGCTCCAACACAGATCAAGCAAGAAATCTCTCTGTTGGGATTCCAAGAATTCTTAGTTGTAATTAAGTTTACTCCTTGATCACAATTTCCCTTGGGCATAATCATAAAGTCCACATGCTTTCATGGAAATATATTTACATCAATTATTTGTAGCCATACTATGACAACTTAGGCTTAGATACCAACTTCTTGGGAAGAATGAATGACAACAAACCCTTTGCATAACCAAAATGCACAAATTATATTTGCATGAATGGGAGATGTCGCATGCTTCCAAAAGAATCCCATGTATCTATCTTTCCCACTAACTCCAAGGTCAAGAGACTTAGGAAAACATAAGGAAAATGTTTAACGAAATCAAATTTTAAGGACTTAGGCTTACAATAAAATAATAGAATATTTATTTCCCCCCCTTGAACCCCCTATGCCCCCTTCTTTCCCCTCTTGTGGAATCATAGGCCCACATGTTTTTTTCCTTCTCCATCTATAGTATGTGATGTATATTTATTATTCAATGTACAATTTACATATTACATCATTATTTGACTCGCAACTATTCATCATACACACATATACATTATTATGATGGGGATCAAAATTGTGGGTGTTAAATGAATTGTGTCCATAATTTTGCTCTCAATTCTCACATGTTCATTGTCATAGAAACCCTCATGAAAATAATATGGTGGCAACTCATGTTGTTCCTCAATAGCTTGGGCCATTGTTTCCAATCTTGCCTTAGACTCATAACATTTTTATTTTTCTTTGAAAACGATCAATTTTTCCTATAAAATTAGGTTTGTCTTCCTCAACTTCTTGGTGAGACTTACCAATGACTAATAAGATTTCTTGTTCTTTAAA
>ML799469.1:223139-242030 GCA_009831015.1 Picea engelmannii | reverse complement strand
TATATTCAATCTTTGGAAGTTCTCAATGTGCTCTGTAACTGAACCCTTTTGCTTGAGATTTATCAATTGGCTAAAGAAGGTATTTCTCCTTGTATCCTCATAGTGTGCTATCATTTCTTCCGTGAAAATTGTCCAAGTGACGATTGATTTGTGAGAACAAATCCATCGATACCATACAGATTGATTGAGTTCTAAATATAAAGAAGCAATTCGTACCTTTTATGTATGTGGCACATTATGTAGATCAAAGAATTGCTCCATTTGAAGTATCCATGTGATTGTGTCCTTGCCATCAAACTTCCTCATATCGATCTTAGGAACGTGGTTGGTCTTCAACCCAAAGTTATAATTTATCCATTCTTGATTCACCTTCCTTGTGTCCTCATCATGAATTTCATGGGATACATTTTCACTTTTAGGTGTCCTCTCTATTATGAAATTTTTCAATCCTTCCATGATCTCCCCTTTTAAACCCTCCATCATCTCTTGTAGTTCATATTTTGTTACTGTCTTCTTTTGTAAGTCATTTATGTCCCTACGCATTTATTCACCTTCATAAAGAGTCCATGTAGGATTATCTGGAGGCTTATTTGGTGTAGAAGTTCCCTTTTTGGGAGGCATGTTGGCCAAGTATCACTTTTGGAACTTGATTTTGAGGTGGTTCTTCTAAACAATATTTCTTCTGTTGTATCTCTAAATTTTTGGCCCTTTTGGGTATGAAACTTTATTTTTTTATTTCTCTAATATTTCTTCTCTGCAATTCCATAGGTCTAAACAAAATTGGATGTGCCAAGTGGAATTTAAGGTAACTTCCCCACAACTTGCTGATTTTTGGCCTTTCCAAGAGATGACACTTGTATAGCGTGCCCTGCACAAAATAATTGATATAAAATTATGAAACTCGTACCAAAAATACTGCAGACTTTCCACTATCCAATGCAACCAATCTCACTCAATTTGGATACTCTAGGAAGAAGTTATGATTTTTTTACCTGGAACACCTTCTTGAGACTAGTCAATAGGACTAGTCAGATACAATGATACCTTACTAGTTTATGTGAACACCCTCTATATTTCAGGGTCTGAAACATTACATAAAATATTTTGTAGCGAAAATTTCGCAATGACTCAGTTCAGGATGATTCCAGAACCCTATCTTGCACAGGTTGTATCTCAAAAATTATAAGGCCTTAGGAGCTGAAATTTTAACCCAAAGTACCTTGATCCGTCTACTAAATATCCTCCAAGCCGTTCCTTTTGAAACACTGTAGAAAAAAAAATTATATTGAAAATTCCAATGTGTCTCAGATGTAGCAGCGAAACCCCAAGACCTTGAGCTCTGATACCATATGTTAAGAACCAAATATCAATATAGCATAGAAAAACCTTAGAATAAGTACTCAACGCCTTGAAAAAGAGAGAAATTCAGATAATAAGGCTCTTTGAGGGGGCAATCTCCTTATGACCACATAAATGTACACTTCCCAGATGATTCCAAATGAAAATGTCTCCTTGGTATATATAGGAGACTAGGAGGTATAATTAAAACTAATGGAATAAATCCGACATAAATAAAATAACATTACTAATGTAATATTCCCCAATTAAGGGGTAACGAGCCAATATTAGGGCTTAACAAATTATCAGAACTAATTATCTATTGAGATTCGATTTTTGAGAGATCAATTCCTCTATAACCATGGCAGTGAGGAGACCTATGAGAAGGTGGTTTCAAATTTGTTTTGCTAGAAGAAGAGTGATGGGAGGAAATTCTAGAATAAAATCCTATGAATGCTAGTCGATTTGAGGGATACAAGAAAACTCCCAAAGATTTTGCCATGAAGAGGAGAAGGTTGAGGAGGTGCAAGGAACTGAGCATTGAAATAATTAGAGAATAGAAGAATTGGAGATGATGGAGTTGTAGCATATTCAAAATTATAAATGTAGAGGATAAGGCAAATAAGATGCACAAGATAAAGGACTAGATGTCAAAGAAAAGGAGTGAATTTGTTAAAAGGAAAAGGTTCAAGCCCCAAGAAGAATAAGAGAGTCCATAAGGTTGTTGCTTTGAAAGAAGATAGTCTCTGATATAATTTTCTACTAGAGATAAAGGTAGTGTAGGTCATGAAATGAATTCATGATCAAATAAGATGGCAGTTATAGTGGCAGTTATCCATGATTGTTATCTTGAGATGAAAGCATAGTCACTTGATGGAGTGTGTGATTTGAAAATGTCACATGAATGTTGTCTACGTCAGGGACATGTTGAAGGTGTGACATGGGATAATAATATATGACTCTATGTCATGGGCGAGTGGGATTCTTGACCGCAAGAGTAGGATGAAAGAGAAAATGTAGTCAGAAGGTTTCCTATATTGGAGACTAGGCTCATAGGTTGTGATGAAAATATTGGTAGCATTGTGATAGTGGAAATGCATTGTTGTTGGATGGTGACTAGAGATTCAGAGTGGAACTGAATCCAAAAGAAGTGAGAATGAACAGAAACACAAAAAATTATAGTAATTGAACATAGAGGCACATGTGGTGTGTGTCAGATATAGCAAAGAAAAGGAGGGAGTGAAAATGGAATTCTTTTTTCCCCTTAATATGTTATTTTCTTGTTTGTAGGAAGAAATAAATTTGTAGTTGCAGATGAAAGAGACTATACTTGGATGAGAAAGAGATATGAATATAATTAGAAGAAGATGCAATAGAAACATGATGTGCAAGAAAATGAATTTATAGAGATTGTAACAATTGTAAATCACAAAGGTTGTAGATGATGAACATGTCTAAAGAGAAATCCCTAGTATAAGACGATGGTATGAAGATAAGTGATCTGGGAGGAAGCATGAGAGAAGTTGTTGAGTTGAATATGGATGAAATTACACTCCTAAAAAAAGTGGAAGATGATGAATATGTTGTTGATGGAGAAAGAGAGAATATTACAAATATGTTGGATGAAGGAGACATCATGTAGAAGAATGTTAGAAGGATTGACGGTTGTTGAATGAGAATGTGTTGAGAAGCGAGTGCAAAAATGTTGCATGAAGAGGAAGTATATTGAAGGCATGTCTCTGATAATTTTAGTTTGTGAACAAGGTGAATACATTGACATAATCTCTGAATGAGGCAGTCTGCATGTGGTTGTGGATTGAGTCAAGGGAGGTGTAACATCTAAGCATGTGACTCCATGTTGTGCGGCTTCGAGCGTGAATGACTGGTTGCACCGAAGGCACTTTGTACACTACATGAAAAAGGGAAGTAGAATGTTATGGATAGGATGTGACTCAATTCAATTTGTGCATGTGAGCACATGACCAATGTTTGTGGTGATGAAGAAAGAGAGACAAAGATGGTAGCAATACCAGAAGTTGAGTTGCAGTAAAAATAAGATAGAAATTTAATATTTCCATGAAAAGCGTATTAGTGTGTTGTTGCAGATAGATATGAAGTAATGGACATGAAGATAACAATAATGAGTTGAATAAAGAATATATTCCATAAATAAGATGCCTTTTATTCCTTCTAGAGTTGAATGTACGACAATGGAGAATGTAGAGTTGGTGAATCAAACAATGATAAAATTTACATTGGGAAGTGGGAGATTTGAATAGTTTACATCATAACCATGAGGGCATGCTTTTTTAATAGTCTAAGGAGTCTAATGCAGGAGCATCGAAGTCATTCTAAGGATGTCAGGATGAATGTTGTTGTAGAAATTTTTTTTTTGTTGCAAAACATGGAAGGCTACAGAACATGACAATGTTGTTGCGAAAGTGATAATGTTGCTCCATAATGTATGAGTGTTGTAGGTTGTGATAGTGCTATAAAATGGATGAAATTCTATAAAATTGATGAAAGATAAATTAATGGGATAAAATGCAAATATTAAGATAAAAATTTTCCACATGTGTAGAAGGTTGTTCAAAGGATGTGTTGAAGAAGGAGTGCTTTGTTGAGTGGAAGTTGGAAGGTCACACTACATAAAAAGAATTTCTAGAAATAAAAGGGAAGAAGATAGAAACAAAAGGGATTGAGGAGATAGTTTGTAAGATGAAGGTGAACAATTTGTTGAAGATAAATAAATATAGCATGAATGAAGTGAGAAGAAGTTGGAAAAACAAATAGAAGAAGCAAGAAGAAGAGGAGGAGAATATCTTAAGAGGAAGGTGATAGAGGTAATGGTTGAGGTTGCCATGACCTTTGGACTAGGGAACCAACTAACCTCGTAAGTTGATATGTGGCCATGGAGCCATTATAATTTATTCTCTACACAAATGAATACAATAATTCAAGTTTTGAGATCAAATCCTTCTGCATATGTGTGGATGAGTTTGTGAGATTATATTGTTGTGTTATTTTGTATGTAGGGCTATAGATTGCATCTATTGCATGGATGATTAATTTTATAGGGATGTTGAGTATGGAAAATGCATTTTCCTATAGAGAACAATGCCATTGTGAATCCTTATCATTATACATGTGTGTGTGTGTGGAAATATTATCTAGTGATTACATTATTCTCGAGTCTAGAATTGTATAGAGATTATGTTAGAGTATTGAACCATGACTAAGTTATGTTGTGTGTTATGCTCGGGGGGATGAAAGTTATTTTTGAATATAAGTATGAGCGTAGAGATTTCCCAAAGCACAAAAGTGTGTATGTGTCACATAAATATGAGAATTCTGCATATGAGAGAGGATAATTCCTTGGTTTACAAACAAACCATTTTTTTTTGGATTGAGTGGCATAACTTGAAGGGTGATGCTCTTATGAAGGTGTTGCCAAGTATATAATTTTTTGAAAGAGCTGGATAAAGTTCCAACTCTCATGCTACATATTGGAAAATATGGAGTAGATGGGCTAGTGTGGACTTGTGTTCTATAGTGTTCATTTACTAATTCTACAGAAGAGAAGACGATAGGGATGCACAACCCCAATGGTTGTATAATTATCTATTTGAAAAATTTGTATGGTTGTATTATGGAGTAGAATTTTTAAAGCATCTATGTTCCCAGTTTTGTGTAGTAGATGGAGTTTCATTTTGAATTTACTCTGACAGACAAGAGGGATGGATACTCTTGCATCACATGGTATGAGCATTGTGTCAACAACCTCCAAATATAAATGAATGAAAATATATTTGATGAAAGTATATTTAGACAATGACTTCTGATATAACCTCAATAAATTACCATTGGCCATGAGAGTGGTTTTATATTTATGAATGGTATGTCGCTTTAGAGAACCATTGTCATAATGATATCAATTTCATATGGTCCCATCCAAGGAGTGTAGAGCTTGCCCTTAAATTTTTAAAATCTAGAGTCAATCAAGAGATCCCAATCTCTTGGAATTTATTCTACTTGATGAATTTATCATGCCATTTAGCTCTCTGTTGTTGAACAATATAAGTCTAGTGTAAAACAACTTAAATAACCTCATCAAGTTCTTTGATTTATTCCAAGTAGTTCTTTTGAGCCTCTAAAAGGTCCATCCCCACTGCAATGAAATTATTAATGTTTCTACATCAAAGTCAATGGTGAGAACTACATGCTTACTGTTAGCACTGAGAATCACCCTCAAACTGCTAAAGGATAAGCCTAGTACCCATTAAATTTTTTATGAGATAAGTCTTAAATGTGGTGTCAAATGGATAGAACTCGGTTCAACAATGTCAAAACACAGAAAATTCTAGATGAAGTGCATCAACAAAAGAGGTCTTGTTTTAACTTAGGTAAGGGCTTTTAGGATTAGTGTGGATAGGAGGAAGACCTAGTAATAAAATGAAGTGAATCTACCACTAGATTTAGGCTATGCCAATAGACAAAGAAGATACATTCTTCAGATTTAAGAACTTCTTAAATCCAAGCAAACAAAACTCTGAGAAATCTATAACAATATAAAAATCAAACATCCCTTTTACAGCTACAAAACATCATTTGAATCCTTCAATGATAGTAAAATTTCAAAGTGAGAGAGATTAAGATGGAAAAAAGAAAGATAACTTCCATTAAACAAGATTTCATCAGATCCGATACATCAAAACTAGAGTAGGCTCTGTTTCATTACCATCACTAAAAAGGTCTTTTACATCAACCATTCGAGCCTAAAAAATTAAATCAATTTTAAAAGGGTGGATCAACAAGGAAGACCAAGAAAGGTAGAGGGAAGCAAACTGTCAGCAGAAGCATTCCATTGGGCATGGAGTCAACACATCCTACAGATCAAAGGCACTCAAGCTCATACCAAACCAAAAGGTATATAATTGATGGATGGAGGTATAAGAAAGATAACAAAAATAAGAATATCACCAAGCAAAGATCCTCTCTACAAAAATGACTTAAAAGATAACTAGAACATAGATCATGAAAGGAGGCAATTACTACAAATCATTTGCAGCTCATGACTCTCCTGCCTCATGAACAACCATTGATCTTCAATGCCTACAATTCCATTCAAGAAATATGTCAAGATAAAATGATAAAAAAGAACACAAATTTTGATAAGCGACTCTCATGAATCTCTAATGGCAGAAATGCTAATTAAAATAGGCCCTCAGTCTTACAATTGAACAACTAAATTGCTCCTCTATCTCTCTCCTCTCTTGGATCATGAATATAACTCTTCTCCAAGAGACACCTCCTCTCTTAAATAGAAAATAGCATCCAAATATCCTTAGGAGGTAGAATCCCATCTCTTTCATTGGATTCTAAGCCTTGGAGATAGGTGGCAATAGTCAAAGAGACAAAATCCAACAAACTGCTAATTTTCAAGAAATTGTTGGAAGTCATTTATAAATTGTTTCCACCTCACTGCATGAAGTCTTTAATGGAGATAAAATTAGGTGCAGGTGTCCCTTGACATCTAAATGATCCATGAGAATCCATTCGAACCCTCCTTGACATGTGGCAACCTCCCAACAAGGAGAATATCCAATCAACTATGCAAAACAGAGAAATTGCAGAACATTTCGCAGTGCACCGGTGTTTTAATTGTTTCTCTAAATTCCAAATTGGGTTAGGATGAAATTTGATCCACAAGTCAACAGGGATATCATATTCCTCCACAAAATTGTTTAGAGAAACCCACTTCATCATTTTGGTCTTATGATCAAATTTGTAACAGTAACCGCTACAAGAAATTCTGTAGCGCCCTCCTATAAAACTGCTCTGTAGATTCTGTACCACCTTTTCTGTGTCTGGCTAGGTGATTTCGTAGCGCCTTTTTTGTGTCTGGATAGGTGATTTTTTAGTTCCTTTGGTAGTGCAACTACATAACAATATGTGTAGACGATTTCGTAGTGCCAGGCACTACGAAATCTCTGTGTTTTTCTATGTGATGCAACAACTCTTCAAAAACACAAAAATTCTTAGTTGATGGATTATGAGATTGTAGATGCCTCTAGTAGGTGAAATTAGAATATTTCATTAACACTTGAAGTTTTCAAAAACTAATCACCATAAAAAATGGATCATCATCATCTCCAATTTCCCTCTGCCAGCCAATCTGCAGCGGATTCCGCAGCGCTTGTCCGAACCAGGAGTAGAATTCAAACCTTTGATAAAACAATTAGACAACTTTAATGACCAAATATCAATTATTTCCTTTTAAAACATGGATGTTGAAAACAATGAGATTGACTGACACCAGTTTCATAAATGCAATAATGGCAATGAGGGAAGATGCACTCAAGATGCGCTACGAAATCTCATGATTTATCAGTGTTGCGAAATGACCAAATTTGCTACTGTAAATTTATGTGATAACATTTGGCTCCATGGGGAATTGAGCGCTTCCTGTGAGCTTCCAAGAACTTGTATACCAATGGAATTATCCTTCTTCATCATTTTCCAGGAAACCTGTATGCCTGAGAGCACCTTTGCTCTTTATTTGAAACTGAAAATATCACATACTGAAAACAAAATCATTGAAAACAAGCAGCTCAAGAACCGAGCTTTATTCTTCCTACTCCTACTCTATCCAACTTATTCCTCTAGATCAGGTCAAATCATGGTTCCAATGAATCCGTACAAGAAATTGATTAACAAGCCAAACACTTTGTATGTGTTTCAGCAAAATGAAGACTAGAACAAAAATCAACACTTGATTGTAAGTTTGATTTTCATATTTATCATGAAACGAAGACTGAAACCTTGAATCCATGAATTCCTCCATATAGATAGCAAATGGATCATGAAAAGTGGAAGAAGTGAAATTATGATAGTAAAAGGTTACCTCGGCCTGATATTGTTCCAACTGAAGATCAAATATTCTTGACATATTTTCTTTCCCATGGAGGCTGCCACTTTCATCTATCTACAAATCTGAACATGGTTGTAGACTTATTTTACTACTAGTCATAGGTTGTTTGATGTTGTCTGCAAATCCAGGATGGCTCATTTCCTCACAATTATGTTCCTTAATGATGAAGAAAAATGATATATAGTATGGTCTTGAAATTCCTTCATATCCTCATCAAAATATGATTCATAGTTGTCATACACCGGATGGATGCTCCTTAAGTCAACAAAATGTGATGTAGGGATCTGCTCTTCTTCATCTGAATACTCATGAAAAATAGGTTGTTCTTGGTCAGTATTTGAAACAAATTCTTCATCTTAAGTTGGGCCGCTAAAGACATCTATTTCAAGAACATAAATATCCTCTGCATTTTTTTCATAAGAGAAGCAAACAAAATTTTCATCTGATGTAGATGAACAGGGAAGAGAAAGATTTGATTCCTCATCCAAGGCATATTCTTCATCCTCATAGCCTTAATGAGAATCAATTATATCCTAAACATAGTCTTTATACTCCTCACAACAGCTATGACAAATTAACTTAGACGAATAAAACTTTTGACAATGAATATTGAAAGTAGCATGAAACTCTTTGAGTGAGGAAATGTTAGAAGTTTCAAGAGACTGATACCAAATACGAACATCTCCTTGAAGAGAGTAAATAAACAACTTCATGTGTATTTGTTCATGTTGGATGTCAGGTTGTTGCATCAAAGCATGAAATTATTGAACATGCTCAACAGGGTTGTCATTCTCACCTTCATAAAATCTGGGCATCAAATCTCGCCATTCATCAATTTGAGGCATAGGATGTGGATAACCAGCTATGGCTGAGAAATTGAGTGGGGCAATCCTCCTGGACAACATAGCCTCCATAGCCATTTAATTTGTCTCATTCCAGTGTATCCACCAACAGATTATGAACAATGGAGTCGCCGTGGTGAATGTGCAGTCTTGAAGGTGTCCAAATTCAATCACCATCTAAAGTTGGAGATGTCCAATGTCATTCTTCCCAGGGAGCTTTTCAATCTGCTCAAATCCATCCCTGGCAACAGTGCCAAAAATGTTAGCACTGAGAATCACCCTCAGACTGTTAGAGGATAATCCCAATACCCATTAAATTTTTTATGAGATAAGTCTTAAATGTGGTGTCAAATGGATAGAAATTAGTTCAGCAATGTCAAAACACAAGAAATTATGGATGAAGTGCATCAGGAAAAGAGGTCTTGTTTTAACTTAGGTCAGGGTTTTGAGGACTAGTGTGGATAGGAAGAAGACCTAGTAAGAAAATGAAGTGAATCTACCACTAGTTTCAGGCTATGTCAGTAGAAAAAGAAGATAAATGCTTCAGATACAAGAAATATCTAGGTAATATTACCCTTAACTAGTATAAGCACTAATGTTTAAACCATAATAGTTGTAACCCATTACTAGTAATCCCTATAAAGCACATCCCCATTAAACCCTCATACTTCTAACCCTTAACCCCTAAACTATAAACCATAAAACCTAACGCTTAACCCCAATTCTTATTCGTTATAACCCCTAAACTCTATAACATATAAACCCTAACCATTTTCATCCCTAACACACAAATGTGAATACCTCTAAATTGTAACAACCGTAAACCATAACCTATAAAACCCCAAACCTCTAACCTCCATTACCCTTATCCCATACTCCCATAATTCCTAACCCTTATATCCCCTAACCCATAATCACTATAACCCCTAACTATCCCATGATCACTATAACCCCTAACTATCCCATGATCACTATAACCCCTAACTAATATCCCATATAACCATAAAATATTATACAAAATAATATATAACCCATTTAAAACCTAATTATTATTAACCTTATCTCATTAAACTCTTAACTAATGTAACCACTAACACTTATCACCCTAAACCTTAACTAATATAACTTGAAACTTGTGATATTTATAACCATACATTCTCAACCCCCAATTATTATATAACTTAACAAATAAAACCACTAACACATATGATGAAAAACTATGATAAATCTAATCCCTAACCATTATAACCACTAACCCTTATATTCCCTAAATCCTATAACCCTTAACAAATGAGACCTAATGATTAAATGTCATAAGCTTTGAAATATATTATCCTTAAACATTAATTTCTTACTTTTATAAATCACGACCCTTATAACCATCTTATAACACTTCTCTCCTACTCCCTCTAGATTTTATAAATAATAAACTATCTTTGCTAACCCACAACACTAAACCCCTTAACGTTTATATACCCATCTCCTAAACTCTATTAAGCCATCCCATAAATACTACGATCACTAATCAATTAATACCATAACCCAAAGCCACTATAACCCTTAATCCATAATCCCCAACCACTAATCACTTACATGTATGGTTTCTATCATTTAAACCCTAACCCATATAATTTCTAATTGGTAAATCTTGTAACCCATAACCCTTATAATCTCTATCACTCGTAACTATTATAAACCTTATCTCCCATTCACTATCACATATTATTTATAGCATATAACCCCAATCACCCCTAATACCTATGACCCCTAACACTTATAACGCATAACACCCACAACACAAACTATCATCCACTAAAATCTTGACTAGTAAATGTTATATCCCATAACTACTATAGCATGATATAACCCTTACAATTATTAACCCCTAACCCCCATCACTACTAACCACTGACATGATACCCTAGTTCTTAATAACCCTTACTCATCTAACCCTAATTCATATCATCCTTAACGCCTAAATCACCAACCCTTAAAACCCTCAACATATGAAAACCTTTTCCTTTCACCAAAATTAACATTAACTATTAAATACTATAATAAATAATCCCTAACCCTTACCCTTGTAACACATAACCTTTGAACCATAAAAATTGTAATCACTAACTCTTAACCATTAACCCTTATAACCGAAAACACTTATCACAGTTTATAACAGCTAATAGTATTTTGCAACAGCCATAAGAAACTTAACTCAGAATTACAAGAGAATATAGTGAAAACTTAACATTTATCAAGTAGATTATTTAGCACTTATCCCAAGAAATTTATGAGTATGTTATCTAGTAATTAGAGTGAATTATGCAGAAAATTACAACAATTAGGATAGTTGTAGAAAATATTTTCAACAACAACAACTAAATTAGTATATTAAGCTAAGATAAGGTTAGAGAAAGTTAGTAGAAGCTTTATACAATAGAGTTTGAGAGTTTGATCAATTCCTTCACAAGAGATCAAGTAAACTAGTGCCTTTTGGATCTATGGAGTCATTTACAACAACAATATAACTTGGAGAAATAATCATGATAATAATGTATAAGGATGATGAGATGAAATTCGAGGTGCTAGCACCTTACGGCCTCAAGTTCCAAGTCCCAAAAGGTGAATTTTTCTAGAGAACAAGGTTTTTGGGATCTGGCGAATTCTTCTGCTTCCTTAGAATCTTGAAATATATGGAAACAAGTTTCTAGAATAAAGCGTGAAGGATGATAGCATGACAATCCAGAAATAGAAGAATATCATAAAAGTTGCATAAAGAGAGGAAAGAAGAAGAAATAAAACAACTAGTTAACTGAAGTTGGCCATGCCAAGCATTGTAATGGGTTATTTTTGGGATAGATAGAATAGGGATTTAATCTCTAGATTTTGGGTATAAATATGTAACGGGTTGGGATATTTGAGGGTCTGAAGAGTGAGAGACTAAGAAGTGAGGTTGAATATTATGCAAGGGTCATGAATGTAATAGTCATTTAGTAAGATGAAAGATGAATAAAGTGAGAGTCTAGAGATAATATGGTGTCTTGTGTTCTCTTGTCTATATGCGCTTATGAATGATGTTGCTATGCTTCATAGACTAGACTTACTTTATGGATTAATTATGGTGCAATATTCATGAATGATTGCAAGAATCTATGTAATAATCGAGAACATACATAATCTAGAAGAAGGAACAATGTCTCGAGTATCCTCCTCCCTTTCCCTTACTACTGAAGAAGCCTAGTTCTTGTGGTCCCAATAGATACCTCGGGTAAGAATTCATAGTTGAAAACAGGTAATGCCTAAAGGGTCGGTGTCATGTGGGTTTGTTGTTCATAGTTAAAATTAATTGTTGGCCCTCGACCAAGTTTTGAGGAAATCTCGGTCAGGCTTGACCACTTTCTAGACTTCGACGTAGTGATCGAGGAAGGAGCACCCAGACGAAGATCAGATCGTGGATCTCACTTGTTTTTGTGGGCTTTGTGGACCTAGAAAGGGGTTCATTAGGGTTTTTGTAATGGCTTATGGGATTTCGGCCCATGGGTTTACCCATTCTTAGGCCTTATTGTAAAAGTATAAATAAATAAGATTGTAAGGATGAGTAGTAGAAGTAGAGAAGCGATGTAAGGGTGAATATCTTGGAAGGATAAGTGAAAATAGTTTCGAGTTTATTTGTGAAATATAATGTGTATGTAAGGATATGTGCTCGATAGAGGAGTTGGATTTGTGCCTTGACCTAATTTCGAGAAGGAGGATCTGGTTCTCAGTGCACAGATCTCATGTCCTCTGCAAAGCTTGGCTCTGTAGCTTAGTGCATAGGAGCAGATGAATGTAAGAGATTGAAGAATAATAGAGAAGAATAAGAAGTTGGTGGATGATGGATGTAGCCCCACACCAGGGTGAACCACTTAAATCTTGTGTTTGTTGTTCTTGTCATTGATATGCCTAGTGTTGTTGTTATTATGTATGATGGATAGATCTGATGTTGCTTAGTGCTTTACTTGTACTTTATGAATGAATGCTAGATCCAACTTTGTGTTGTAGGATAAGTGGTTGAAGTGTTTACTCTTTGTTTTTACTATTTTGATCCATAGTAGGGTTTGATCTGCGATGTTAATAAAAGCTAATAAACTAATGTGTATCATCTTCTAAGTGTTATTAAAGTGTTGTGCGAAGTGTTATAATCACATATCTATGTCCCAGCTTGGTTACAGACACCTGATTCATGTAACCCCTCTTGTCTATACCTTGGGTGAGACTTTGCCTGATTCACATGTGTTTCCGAAAGCACCGGTAGTTAGGGTTTTTTTAGTGCGTTGTTGAAGCGTTGAACCCTGGGTCTGCCCCTATGCCAACAAATGGTTCCGTTGTCGGGACCTGAAACTGTGATTGTTGGGAACTAAAGTAAAGAAAATAGAATCTGTGTGCATAGATCTATTGTTGTAGTGTGCAGTATTTTACTTGACTTGCCAAGCTTTGTGCTAAGAAAGTAACCCGATCTGAAGAAAAGAGGTAAGATCTTAAAAGAGGTAAATCTTTGTGCTTTGATAAGAGTAAGATAAGCGAAATTTTTTGTTTTGAAAGAATGAATTTAGGTATGTTTAATAGATTTTGTCCTAGTCTGAAAGCTAGGGAACAATTGGAAGAAAGATTTGATTTGAATAAATTTGATAGAAATGAAGAAAAATATGTTATTCCTATGCATAGAAATAATTTTTGGACTAATAAGTGGATGCAGGAACCGAGAAATAATTTTTGCAGATTGTAGGTCCAGCATTGTGATACTAGTGCGCAGTACAGAAGAAGTTGGGGAACTTACAAGAGAAAAAGAGGATTGACACTATGTTATAATTGCAGAAGATCGGATCATATTGCTAAGTAATGCCCTGGTACAGGTCCTATTTGTCTTTATTGTAAAATTTTTGGTCATGAGGTTGAGGATTGTCCAAGGATGATTGCTAAAGTTTAAAGGACGAACATGAGACAATAAAACTATGAAGGAAGTCAAGAGACTATGAGTATCTTAGATAATCATCAAGATAATGAGTCAGAGAAAGCTCAAACTATGTTATCACAGTTGAAATAAACGATGAATGATCACAAAGGTGTCAGTTTACTAGATATCTTGAAGGTGAAACAACGCATAAATGCAAGAATAAGAGACTTAGACATAGACTATGTCTTGGATGAGGAAACACCAGTGAATATTATGACAAAAGGCACTTGGGAAATTTTGGGAAAGCCTACTATGACACCTTCCTTGGGAAGGATAAGCTTGTTTAAGGGAAAGATGATAACCCTATGTGGAAGAGTTACTAATGTACCTGTTATCATTCCTAGAACATCGACTGAAGAGGAATTTGAAGTTATTAAGTTTTTTGAGAACAATGCCCCATTCCAACTTTTTTAAGGAAAGACTTAGATCGAGGAGGATCAAATCAGAAGGAAAGCAGAGGAAGAAGATACAAAAAAGAAAAAGAAAGAAATAAGGGATTTCATAGCTAGAAAAATAGATCGAATGATAGAAGAACGAGAAGTCAAGTCGAAGCAATAGAAGGAAAGAGAATTAACCGTTGAAGTCAAAAGAACGCAAGAAGGTTTAAAGGATCTATCTATGCAAGAAGGAAGAATTCCCACCCAGGACTTAATAAGAAAATAGGTATTAATTTTGAACCCCTTAGAAGCACTTCAACAATGCGAAGTCACTATGCTAGGAGAAGATAAGAATAAGAATGGGAAGAGGAATCCAGAAACAATTAGAGAGACTCATATCACAAGAAAGAAGGCAAGAAAGCTCAGTAAGAAGAAAGCCAAGTTTTGAAAGCTAGAGGAAGTTACAGAGAGAAAATGGAATACTTCGCAGGAGGCAAGTTTGAAGGATTTGAACCTCGTCGGAATAGCAGGAACATGTAGAATGGGACTTAGCCCCGGTGAAGCTATATGACTGTTGGAGGTGCCTCGACCATTAGAACAATGCTCCAGAACGGCTAGGAAACACATTTATGGGTGGATGGACCGTGTTTGGGACATTGAGACCGCACCATAATGGACAGATTCACATTGATGGAAGCATTCCTTCCCATTGGAGGAATTTGTTACAATGCTCGCTTATTTAACCCATCGGACGCTGCGTCGGGACCAATTTTTTCCACCCATGATTATCTGAGACAAGAAGAGAAGTGATTGTGTGTGTTGAGTTGTGCTATCATACCTCGCCATCCATTGTTTGACCCACCTGTCCATTCACCTACCCTGACCCATCTGTTTAACAGTAAGAATGTTAGTCGAATGCATTGAGTTAGAAAATTCCATCGAGGAGGTTCTTAAGAAGTTTATGGCTGATAAAGCTATGTCTGAATGAGTACAAGCATTGTCGACTAGGGGAATCCAGGCTTCCCCTTCAACTGGACATCATTCGAGCTGTTTCAACCCCACAACTGAGCAGCGAAGAAGATCTCGTCGATCTTACCAGATTATATCCAGCCTTTGACTGGCGTGGTTAACCACGACAACATCCCACGAGACTTCGAGTACACTTTGATCACTGCGTACATCCCAAAAGGAATACACGTAGTTGGGAGCCAGTTGGGACAGATCCCACTACTCAATAACAATGAATTCAACCTGGGAGATAGAAAGAACTATGTGATGCTCGCACCCCATAGATATTTGATGAAGATGATTGGGAAGAAGCCTCGCCTGGTATCCAAACCTTGGATTAAGGAGCTCGTGCAGTCCACGATACTGAATGTAATAAAGATTTCCCATTTTGGCCAACACTAGGAGGTTAACGCTTGTGTACAAATCTTCTTTTCATGATACCATTGCGGATACCTATGGCTCGAATGACAAATTACTGTGGATCCGATGATGATCCACTTGATTACAGGATTGAGCATGCATGGACCTAACCCTCAACAGTTTTACCCAGGGAAGACCTCGGATCGCTCCCTGACATAGCGTATCAAGGAGGCTTATGGAAAATTCGAGAAGGGAAAGAGAGGCTACAAGGTAGCTTCTATCCAGGATGGCACAGTGTGCCTCCCTTGCCAACTCATAACTACCAATATTGTAAGAAATAATCACCCCATGCAGGTCACTGGGTTCATGGTGGACCTCGCAGGAAAATGTGTGGAGGGAATGTAGATGAATTGGGAGATCTACCTCGTCAATGAGCTCGAGAAAGACTGTCGTGAAGCTTAGGATCAGGAATACAAGTTCCACTTTAGATGGATGCTCATATTGATTTGATTTTTTTCTTGGAAAATGACGAAAGGATCCACCTTCCCCGAGATCAACCCATCAGAGTCATTGGCCTCTAGGTTCTCAACCTTGTGGTACACCGACATGTCGAAGCAATGGTAGTCGAACATCGTGTTCCATGCATACTATAAACAATTGAAGGTTTCCATCGAGTTATTCCCATGCATGACACCGTGCACCTTGCACCCATACAGACCGATAACTAAGTTCTGTGCAGATCCACATTATATATATATAACTATGCGTAGAGATGAGATAAATGAGGAGTTATAATATTATTACAATGTGACAGATGAAGACATGGAGAATATCATGAAGGAATGGCTAGAAGAGTTTCAAACACCTGTCGCTGATGCCAAACTCTCCAACGCTGACATTATAGGAAACCCCTTGGTCACCCGATTCGAGCATGCAGGACAGTCTAGTGCGAAGAAGAAGAAGAAAAAGGAGGAAGTTCATAATATAGAGACCGATGATAGGACATTGCCTCGAAAGAAAGTGGATATAGCTTTCCTGCAAGAGGAGGAAGAGAAGACCAAGCTGATGGAAAAGGAGAAGGGGAAGAAGGAGAAAATCAAGGAGAAGGCGAAGCTACACCGCCGAAATATCCCCTTACTGAAATTGAAACACAGCGGAAAAGGAAGGTTTCTACGCAAAAACTGTCAGCAAGAAAGAAGACATGCACCAGTAATCCCCAACTAGAGGCCACGCTCACAGAAGATGATATTAGTCTAGTCCACCGAGCAATGGAGGATGCGTCCAAAGATCTCTTGCAGAGATATGGAGTGAAGTAAGAGGAGTTGTATGGAAGGGTTGAGAAGGAGCTCAAGGAGATACAACAAGATATTCAATTGATCCACGCATTACCTACTATGCCTTCCTCGTTGGAGAGTGCATAATTGGGGGATGAGCCCACACAATTGATCAGGGGATCAAATTTTGCTCAAAACTTCAAAGTGTTTGGAATCGCTTCAAATCAAACAAGAGCATAGACCTTGTCATTACGAACCCAATGCAACTCGTTTGGGTTCAAACGGATGTCGGGAGCGACAAATATCGCGTTTTGTTCAAAATGGAAAACAAGCAAAAAAGGGATGCTGACTGTACAGTCCATATGGACGATGACGTGGCAGACCATACGGATGACATGGTAGACCATACAGATGATGTGGTAGACCGTATGCTGACATGGAAGACCGTTATTGGACAGTTGTCATATGACATGTTTTGTTGGCAGTGAATGGGAAGGCGACACATGGCCCAATCAAAGGCCACCACGTGTCATTTGTTTGTTGGTTAAAACCTTTGCACTCAGCAGGAGTCGACCCCGTGACCTCCGGGCAGGGTAAAGCTTTGGGAAAGGCCGACCAACCGGTGCACCCATGCATGTTTCTTGTTATATATGTTCAAAGTATTGTATTTAACATTGTTATAATGTACATTTGGGCGTGGACCGGGCCGGGGCTAAGCCCCGACCCATGGTCATGTGTTGTATTGTATGCGACCAAAGATACGGTGGTTACCACCGTAACCATATTATAATCGTTATATGTGCATGGTTTGGCATACCATGTGACCACTATACAAATGCGCGCAGGTTTGAAATACGGTTCCAACGGTTGTTTAAACCTAAGCCCTGTTGTGTTGGCGCGCGGTCATGTGGCTTCCATGTGCCCACGAGCCTTGGTAGTTAGGGCCAGCGCGTAAACGATTTGACAGTTTGGACTGGTTGTGTCATTGCACCCAGTGCCAAGTTTTTACGCTTTAAATTGCGTGTGGGCTAAGTTGAGCCAGAGGAGGTGCGTTTTGTAGATGCAGAGACAACAAGCTTGAAGGGGAGACTTCCAGGAAGTCTATCTACTTCATTTTTTTTCCAAACGAGGTGTCGAAAAAGCCCAGCTAGGGGTTTTTGGATGTTCTGAAGCCATTGGAGCAGTCTATTTGGCATTTTGAGCATTGCAAAGCACATTTTTGAGCACTTTGAGAAAATAATACAAATGATCCATTGGAAGCTGGACCAGGAGATGTAGCCCAAGAGAGGGGTGAAATCCTTTATCATTTGTTGTGTTATGTGTTTTCTGTTCATTGATTATGATGCTATTTATATGCATCTTACATGAGTAAATCCTATTAAATTTGTGTTGCAAAGTTGATCCATTTGATTTTAACACATAAATTTTACTTGCAAATATTTTCAAGAATACAAGTCTTCTTCATTTTTAGATCAAGTTGGTATCAGAGCATAGGTTTTTGAAGACTTGATTATTTGCAAGTGTTTTGTTTTCTGATGCTCACAAGGTTGAAAATCACAAGAGGAGAAGGTGAAATTGTAGAGCCAAGTTCTCATCCTTCAAGGAGAAAACATATACCATCACCGCACGTTTCAAGGAGGCATTCACCAAGTATGGCTCATGAAGAGAGTCATGAACATGTTCCTGCAGAAGATGAAGATCTCAGAAAGGATGTCATGGAAATGAGAGAGATGATGAAGATCTTGATAGAAAGGAATACAAGGTTGCAAGG
>ML799469.1:192074-213228 GCA_009831015.1 Picea engelmannii | reverse complement strand
AGCCTGATGAAGACCTTGCCCTGCTAAAAGTGAAATTAGAAGAGGCAAAGAAAATCGAGGATATTCTAAAACATCAGCTATCAGAAAAGAGGGCAAGATCTAAAGCCCTGGAAGAAGAAGTAGTGAAAACTAGGAAAGAGATGGAGAAGTTTCAAGCATTGTATCATCAAAATCTATCAAGTATCAAAGCCTCGGAAGGATTAGCCACCATTCTGAATCAGCAAAGGAATCCAAAGATGAAAAATGGTTTGGGTTATGAAGAGGGATCAAGTAGTGGTCAGCCAAGAAACAAAGAACCCATCAAGTTTGTCAAAGCTAGTGTCCATGTCAAATCGACAACCAATGACAACAACAAACCTGCAGAAACAAAGGAAGACAATCAGCCACCTAGGACAATTAAAGGAAAAAGTGTCAGGATTGAATCTGTAGAACAAAGAAATAATGCACTCTCTGCTCAAATACATCATCAACATGAAAGAAATCGATTTGCTCAAAGAAGACAACCATTTTCCAGGTACAAAGAATTTTTCTATGGATATTATTTCTATTGTTCTAACTTTGGTCACAAAGCTGTAAATTGTTCCTTAAGACTTAGACATGAGCAATTAATATTTCCAAGGAATAAATATCTTCCACAACAAAGAATGATACAACAAAGTAACAAATCATCACAGATTGCAAATTGCCAAATTAAATATAGAGAAATGCAACTAAGGAGGTCAAGGATTAATAAACAGTCAATGAGTAAACAATGTTGCAACAATAATTTTGACCTATTGAACAATGAGATTGAATTCTATAACTGTCACAACTTTGGCCACAAAGCTGCAAACTGCCATCTCAAGAATTACAAAGCAGATCCAAGGATACATTTCTTAGATAGAAAGACCAGTACATGGAAAAGGAAAGATAGTGAAAAATGTGGTCAAGCACTTTCAACTCAAAAACAAAAGGCATATGGGAATATAGACAGTGGATGTTCCAAGCATGTGACTGGAGACATGGACAAGATTCTGTGCATAAGTAAAAGAAAAATAGAAAATGTGATCCTTGAAAATGATGAACAAGGTAAAATCAAGGATAAAGGGATGGTGAGTTTGAGTAATGACAAAGGAGATGCCCAATACGTTCTGCTTGTGGATGATCTGAAACAAAATTCGCTCAGTTCAAGTCAAAAGTGTGATAGAGGCAGTGAAGAGGTGCTCACATCCAAAGAGTGTAAGATAAATGTAAGCTCAGGACAAATGGTGAATAAAAGTATAAGGACAAACAATAATGTTGATGTCGAATCCTCCTCTGCAAGTAAAGAAGAAGATTCAGATACAATAAAATAATGCTCAGTTAGCATTTATCCCACGAAAGAAGTAGGAGAAGAACCATGTCATAAACAGGAAGCATAAGTCTTGAAGGTTGAGAAGGAAGACACCCAAATCAAGTTCTTGAGTAGATCCATGACTCTGGACAAGGTCTTGGATAGCCATAAATCACCAAATGACAAATCCGATATTGGAATCAACAAGGTAGAAATTAGTGCCCCTAAGAAACCTGATATAGGTCCTTCATTTGTGAGAAAGAAAAGCAGGCGTGAGAGTGGGTGTAGCAGTTTTCTCCTGTGATTGAATATGGACATAAAAGCCCTGTATTGAATGCATCATGGAAGAAAAATGAAAATTGCAGTAATAGAGATCGATGAGATTCAATGGGGAGATCCAAGGGCTATTTAAAAGGTACAAGTTACAATTGCACATTGTTCAAGTAGGACAACAAAATTCTGATGTACAATATGATGTACATGACATCCTGTAGAGACAACAAGAGGAAAGACCTTGTCAAGGAAGGTTAACCTTTTAGGAACAAAGGGGGAAAATAGTCAGAAGCAGAGAGATAACAGTGACAGGGGGAGTTATCCACTCATGAGAATATTGATAAAGGAGTCTGAGTAAGAGAGGTGAACAATTTTGAATTTTGCACAGAGGATACAATGGAAGCTGAAGATGAACAGGTCCAAGAATCAGAAAGAGAAGACTCTGGTTTAGATACAAATATTCTGCAAGCCTCATATAAGAGAGTCCTTCCTGTTAGGGGGAGTTTGTATTGTTTGAATATCTAATACTTCCTAAAATTACTGCAACAGCTCAGGGGCAGCATGTTCTCTTTGACATTGATGTCAAAGGGGTAGAAAAGAACTGGGTGCCTTTGTTGCCATCAATGCCAAAGGGGGAGATTGTTGGCAAATGTTTAACAGGTAGCATATGCTTGTCATTGATGGAAAGTAAAGCAATGAAGATGGCATGGGTACAGGAAGAATGTATAGAGGATTGTTGGCATGTTTTACAGGCAACGTAGACTTGTCATTGATGGAAAGTACAATAATGATGATGGATTGAGTACAACAACGATGATCAACGGTGCAGTGATAATCGGGGAAGAGAAACAACTGTGTTTTCTTTCCTGAATTCCTGATGGCCGTCGAGCAACAACTGTGTTCGCTTTTCTGAATTCCCGATGGCTGTCAGATCTGAATAAGAGCATGCTGAAGAGTAAAGGTTGAGAAGCATTTCTGTTTGTTGGATCCCATCCAAAATTCCCGACAGAACGAGGGCCGTCAGATTTGAATAAGAGCATGCTGAAGAGTAAAGGTTGTGAATCATTTTTGATCGTTGGATCCCATCCAAAATTCCTGATAGCACGAGGGTCGTCAGATCTGAATATAGACAAGAAGAACGCGCTGAAGAGGAGGATAGATCTCAGGTGTTAGATCTGAGCGTAGGGTCCGACCACCATTGGATCGAGGAGAAACTGCACATTCTTTAAAGTGCAAGGAGTAGAGGGCTCACAAAATCTCGAAAGAAGGAAGATCGTCCATCTTCAGACATGACACGTGGGGATAGATCGTCAGTTCGCTGACTGAAGAGTCAAAGGAACGATGTTCCCTAACCTCTCAAAATCGCGATATCTGAAATTGCAATTTAATCTCAGCTGTCAAAATAAGGTTGAATCTGGATCGTTGATTGCAGTCCATGTCGGGGTTTCGAGGATCGTGTGTTGGAGATGTCAAAGAAACAATGCAACAAGAATTCTGATTTCGCGATATGTGAAATAGCGATGTAATTTGAACCGTCAGATCAAGATTTGATCTAGACCGTTGATTCCAGTCCATGTTGGAGTTTCAAGGATCGCGAGTTGAACATGTCAAAGATTATTAACATCAGGAATCCCGATATCGCGATATGCGAAATCGCGATGTAATCTGAGCCGTCAGATCAAGCTTTGATCTAGACCATTGATCCCATGCCATTTCGGGGTATTAGGGATCGCAACTTGGAGAGTCGATATGTCTCATCTCCAGACTCACGATATGCAAAATCGCGATTTAATCGCAGCCGTTGAATAGAGATCAGATCTGGACTGTTGATCTAACTCCATATCGGAGTTTCGCAAATCGCGACATGGAGAGGCAAAGAACCAAATGCAACAAGAATGGCGAAATCGCGAACTCGCGATTCAATCGTAGCCATTGAATCAAGATCACATATGGACCGTCGATCCGACTCACGTCAGCATACCACGTCAGCTAGGAACACGTGGCACAACCAGGTAATGACAAGTGTCAAACTAATTCAACATTTCAGGCAATTGTAAGTCTCGAATCAGAGTGACACATGGCAGTATGAAACACGTGTCAATCCACGTGTGACATCAGCAGATTGACACCACTTCGAAGTTTTGGTAATCAGGAGATGGACAGATGTTGGAGTACAAGGAGGGGCTAAAGGGAACGAGCCTTGGTGCATGGTCAGGTGGAGAACAGAAAACAGGTGGGGAGGAGAACGATACAAAAGGTGACATGACAGGAATGGGGCCCTTCCTCGATACCCCACCATTCCGGACCTCCCCCCTCTAATTAAAGGCAGAATGACAAAGGGGGTCTGGAATCACATGAGAGTCGTTGATCTGGGTACTTTAATCCTGATCGCTTGAGAGATGCGCACCCAATTCTGGACCCCCCCCCTCCACTTAAAGATAGAATGGCAGGGGGGCTCCAGAATCCAATCCCGACCATAGATCAGGGAGCACAGATACTGACCGTCCATATTTGCTCGCTGCATATCCAATGGTGCAGATGAATTTGAACAAGATCGGAGGGCTACTGATGCATGACGTAGTGAAATTGCCAGAAACCATTGATGACGTCTGCTAGAGAATTCGAAGAGACCTCTGTGCGATCGCCAGAGGAGATGAAGAGTCTCCAAGCTTCGTCCAGTAAAGGAAGACTATTCTTAGAAGGGATTGACAGATGGATGTGCATTGAAGTCTGTAACCGAAACAAGAGAAGGTGAGCTCGACTGTCACAGAGAAGATGAAGAGTCTCAAACTGCCAGAGAGGCTGAGGAATCTCAGTATAACATACAGTGATGCTGGACACGCGGGGAAAACCACCAGAGAAGATGAAGAGTCACGATGATGATTAGACAGAGCACTCGAGAGGTGGAGGATAACGACGCAGAGTCAACATGCAAAGGCATTGCGAATATTACATGCACAAGGTGTACATAAGCCATAAATACACAATACAGAGAAGAGATGAGGTTGACATTGTTGTTGGAGGTTGCTGTGATTGTTGGTGAAGGTGATTCATGTGTGAAGAAGGAGGAGAGTGCAACAGCTAAAGAGGACAGAAGAGGAACTGTGCAGTGAATGGACATGGCACATAGAGCATAAAAATAGGAAGAACAGACAGCGCAAGTGATGTGTGCAGAAAGGCAATGAGGCAGACAGAGCAACGAAATGCAGCAGAACAGTGACGAGTCTGGTAAGCCATTGTTGAACATCATATCACTGTAATAAGTTTCAGTAGAAAAGATTTATATTTCAGGGTTGTTGGGAGGTGCTAGGGAGGATTGTTGTCCTCGTAGGTTCAAGTGGGTGCTTGAACACAGGGAGTTGTAGCTTCCATCTGGTTGCAGCCAGAGAAACCAAGGTGGCAGGGTGGTGCAAGGGAGAACTCTTGTTCTCTGTTATACAGGTTGGTGCCTGTATGATTGGAAGTTGGTGCTTCCATCCAGTTGGTGCTGGAAACATTCAAGGAGTTGGTGCTTCCTTCTAGTTGGTACTAGAGAAACCAGGGAGTTGGTGCTTCCTTCTAGTTGATGCTAGAGAAACCAGGGAGTTGGTGCTTCCTTCTAGTGGGTGCTAGAGAAAAAAGAGAGTTGGTGCTTCCTTCTAGTGGGTGCTAGAGAAAAAAGAGAGTTGGTGCTCTCAGCAAGTTGCATCTTGCAAAACTGAGGTTGTAGCCTCATTATGAGTTGGTGCTCATATGTATGATAATGTAAAGAATGTAACTATTGCTTATCATATAAAGAAAAAGAGGGACTTACCCTGTATGGGTTTCCTCGGGAAATATCTGTCTCTGTGTTTCTCATATATGTGTGATTGATGTTGAATGTGCCATTGTTTATTTCCCTGCATTAATGTGATCATCATTTAGTGTTTCTGCAAAGAGTTTAAAAGAAGCATAATTGTTTAAGCACGGTAACAACCGATTCACCCCCCCCTCTCAGTTGTCCAACAGAGTGTTGGGGGCTTGCTGGCCCTCGACCAAGTTTTGAGGAAATATTGGTTAGGTTTGACCACTTTCTGGACTTCGACGCAATGATCGAGGAAGGATCTCCCAGACAGAGCTGAGATCGTGGATCTCACTTGTTTTTGTGGGCTTTGTGGACCAAAAAAGGGGTTCATTAGGGTTTTTGTAATGGGTTATTGGATGTTGGCCCATTTGTTTACCCATGTTTAGGCCTTATTGTAAAAGTATAAATAAGTAATATTGTAAGGATGAGTAGTAGTAGTAGATAAATGATGTAAGGGTGAATAGCTTGGAAGGCTAAGTGCAAATAGTTCTGAGTTTCTTTGTGTAGTAGAATGTGTATGTAAGGCTCTGTGCTCAATAGAGGATTTTTCTATATGCCTTGACCTAATTTTGGGAAGGAGGATCTAGTGCTCAGTGCGCAGATCTCCCGTTCTCTACAAAGCTTGTCTCTATAGCTTACTGCATAGGAGCAGATGAATGTAAGAGATTGAATAATAATAGAGAAGAAGAAGCAGTTGGTGGACACAACCCCACACTGGGGCAAACCATGTAAATCTTATGTCTATTGTGCTTGTCATTGATCTGCCTAGTGTTGTTGTTATTATGTATGATGGATAGATCTAATGTTGCTTAGTGATATACTTGTACTTTATGAATGAATGCTAGATCTAACTTTGTGTTGTAGGCTAAGTGGTTTAAGTGTTTACTCATTATAAGGCCCTTAACTAGGGCTTCAAAGTTAAATGGTAAATTTGTAATCTATAGTACTTTTCTTTTTAGAAAGACTCCTTATGAACAAATTTATGTCGTAACATATAATTTCTATTTATGTTTTACATTACAACAAATTTATCTTATTTATGTTGAAGTTCTAGCAATTAATCAGTTGAATATCAAATTCTCAAATTATACAGTAAAAAATAATCATAAACAGATTACACAACATATTAAACATTTTCAATACATAGATACATATCATAACTTTCATTCTTAACAAAATTAATACTGGTAAAATACCTCTTGAAGAATAAGTTTGTCCCTTTCTTTCCTGTTGTTGCAAACTGCCTGAAAACTGAATCTTTTCCTCCCAGCCAGCTAGGAACAAAGCCTCTTTGGCTCCCTAGCTCCAGGATTTCGTAAGGATTCCTGCCCCCCGAGCCCAAAAATCCCAGCAACAGGTGCTCCCTTGTAACAGTCCACCAAACTCCAACAAGTTCCTCAAGAAAACCTAGTAGTACAATCCTCCAGCAAGCTCCTCCATCCCAAACTAGCAATACAACCCTCTCCTATGAAAAATGATGCTCGCCCAAAAACAAAAAAGTCCCCTTCCCGAGTATTTCCCCTTCTCTTATCCTCCTGCCCCCCCACCCCTCCCCCCCGTCTCATTCACCGCCTTATCCCTTCATTTAATTATTAACTACCCTCCCTCAATTAGGTGTCAACCACCTTATCCCCTTTTCATTAATGGGTTGATCTTTCGATACAAAATAATAATTAATAATTTATTAAGCTGGATTTTATTAAACAGATATTAAATCATGAAATTAATTAAACCAATAAACATTCAACAAATATTTAACGAGGACAATTAATTAATTAATTAATTAAACTAAAAACAATTATTTAAATCATGACAATTGATTAATTACTTAGGGTTGTTACATACAACCACCCTTCAGGAAACTTCGTCCCGAAGTTAAAGTATTTTATGATACAAGGGAAAAGACACATGGTTCACACATTCATATCCCATAACCAACATTATCAGTAAGTAAGCCAAGAAATTTCATACATAATAGTGTACATGTGCAAAAAATGCATGCGTAGCTAGTACATACAAGTCTCGTGCATGTACTAATAACAATAACTATCACCTCAATAGTAATTTCTGTATGCATCCAATCTAATCAACAAGACTATTCATTTTATAAAATTTAATAGACCAATCAAATGTTTGCGAAATTCCTTAATTACAATAATCTAGATCAACAATGTTTATTTAGACAATTTGTAGTTTAGTTAAGTAATTATGAATATGCTTATATACAGATTTTCTTTTCAGAAGGAAAAACAATAAATTCCACCATAAGGCAAATCTCCATACACTCTCAACTATTTATACTCAACTTTCCTCCCTAATTTACTTCCATCTTCCATTCCTATCCTTCCTCTACTAGAATATCTTAGAACATCAACTATATCGAACTAACTCCAAATAGAACCCGTAAGCAAAAGTGCAACTATCTTGACCAAGCTTCCCTAGCAGGCAACTGACAGTCATCATCACACGTCTAGGGGAGCATGAGCTAACACCGTCTTCCCATGACTCCAGGTTTTGGAGGATACACGGTGGGAAATTCCTCCACCCCTCCTAATAGGACTAGGATCCACACCCTATAATGGAATATATAGTGGCACCGTGTTGTTGGGAGTTTTGTCATCGTTTATTCAGTTTTAAGAAGTCTCACCACGTGAAATCCTGCACTGGTCCACATATCATAGCAATGCATTCAAACCAATATAATTTCACATACGAAGATTCATACCATATTGTTTCTCGGTCAGTGGTCATGAAATCCACTTTCATTATCATTATCCCTTGGCTATTTCATAGCCCGATGACCTACAGATTAGTCTATAACACAAACTCACACATATCTATGCATTATCATCATATAATTGCATACAACAATAATCTCAATTCGGTATCCATGTACCAACAATTTAATATCAAATTTTTCAAGTTAGAAATAGATTTCATAAGATCCCCATAATTCAATTGACGTTACTCGTTCACAAAATTTTCATTTACATAATAGATCGCATCATATCCATCATCATTCAAATAACATTTAAACATTCATAGTATTCACATTCTCGTAATAGATTGCATCATACCCACCATCGTTCACATGACGTTAAACATTCATAGATTTCACCTTCACATAATAGATTGCATCATATCCATCATGATTCAAATAACATTTAAACATTCAAAAAGGTTCTTACGTCTTAAAAGTTCAAGCGTATCATTAATAGTTTCACTGTGAATAGAAAATAAAGGTGATTAGGCCTCTGGTAATTCTATAGGTCTAAGTCAAAAGGTGGTGTCTCATACACCCAACCTTCGAGAAACATATTCTCGAGGTGGTAAAAAAAAGTGAGGGATAATCTCATCGTAATGTCTCGACATCCTCCCAAGTAGCATATCCTAGACTATACTTGTCTAACTAGACCGTAACTTGGTATACTAGATGGTTCCTGAGCTATCGGACTCTATGGTCCAATATGCGTAATGGTTCTATCATGAGGGTTCTCGCATCTGATACCTGCAATTCCTTCCAATTTTGTTTATGTGATTTGTCAGCAACATAATGATGTAGAACAGATACATGAAAAACATTATGAGTTTTATGCAAGTGGGGTGGCAGTATGAGACGATAGGCAACTGGCCCAATTTTCTCTTGGATTTTGAACGGTCCTATAAATCGAGGTGACAACTTTTTCCCCTTCCCGAACCGAATGGTAATTTTATTGGGTCTGATGTGAATGAAAACATGATCTCCCACTTTATAACTTCAGTCTGTCCTATGTGCATCCACATAACTTTTCTGTCTATCCCGTGTTTCCTTTAGTCTCTGCCTAATCTGAATCACCTGTTCCTCCATCTCTTGAATCAATTCTAGCCCAACTGTTACTCAGTCTTCTAATATTTCCCAACTCAACAGTGTTCTACAAGGCCTTCCATACATAGCTTCGTAGGGTGGCATTCCGATGGAGCTATGAAAACTTTTATTGTAGGCGAACTCTACCAAAGGTAGGTACTTCTCCCAACAAGTTTGATTATCCATAACACACATCCTAAGCATGTCTTACATAACCTAATTTACTCTCTCAGTTTCCCCATCTTTTTCCTGATGATAAGTTGTGCTTAAGTTCAACTGAGTCCCCATCGTTGACTGCAAACTTGTCCAAAACCTAGAAGTGAATCTGGAGTCCCTATCTGAAATGATCTTCTTGGGTATCCCATGCAAATGGATGACCTCGCTTACAAAAATGCGTGCCACATCAGTGACATCGTAAGTGTCTCTAACTGGAATAAAATGAGCACTCTTGGTCAACTTATCTACTATCACAAAAATGGCATTGTGTCGATGAGATGTGAGCTGCAACCCCACAACAAAATCCATAGAAATGACTTCCCACTTGGTCATAGGAACATCATGTGGTTGTAGGAGACTTGTCGGGTGATGGTGGTTAGCTTTCACTTGTTGACACTCTAGGCACTTGGCGACGAAATGGACTACATCGCGCTTCATGCCTACTCAGAAGAAGATATTCCTCATGTCTGTGTACATTTTCTTCACACCTGGATGCGCACAATAAAGTGTTCTATGGGCTTCCTTCAGTATGATGCTTCAAATATCCCCAGTTTCAGGGATTTACATCCTTCCTTGATATCTTAATAGTCTATCTACTTCCAGACTATATCCTTCATACTTTGGATCTAATTTCCTCCCACTCTGGAGGTTTGAAGTAACCTTTAAATACCAATTGTCTCCATGGAGTTGCGTCAATGCACATTCCCTCAGATTGACATTTAAGGGTACCAAGGAGAAGACACGTGGTCTCCTGCTCAAGGCATCCAAGGCCACATTTTCCTTTCCCTTGATGCATGAAATACCAAAATCATACTAACTCATAAACTCAATCCATCGCCTTTGCCTGGCATTCAGATCCCTTTGAGTGAAGAGATGTTTTAAACTTTGATGTCCCATTTTGAGCTCAAAGTTTCACCCGACTAGATAGTGCCTCCAAAGTTTCATAGCTAGCATTACAGCTGCCAACTCTAAATCATGAGTAGCGTAAAGTTCCTCCTGTTTCTTCAAATTCCTTGAAGCATAAGCTATCACTCCTCCATCCTGCATTAGCACGACCCTCAACCCTTTCTTCGAGGCATCAGTGCAGACTGTGAAGTCCTTTTCCATATCCGACACTCGTACAATTGATGCACTAGTTAGTAACCTCTTAAGCTCGATGAATGCACTATCAAATTATTCTGTCCATTCATACCTAACCCCCTTGCGCTGAAAAGTGGTGATGGGTTTCGCTATTTTACAGAACCCTTCCACAAATATCTGATAATAACCTGCTAGCCCCATGAAGCTTCTTACCTCATGAGCATTTTTTGGCACTAGCCATTCCATAATGTCCTTTACCTTTTTTGGGTCCACGGAGATTCCTTCCCTGAAAATGATATGACCTAAATAGTGAATTTATTTCTGGAAGAACGAACACTTCGACAACTTCCCATACAATTTGTTCTCTGTAAGGCATGACAACACCACTCGCAAGTGTTCCTCATGTTCTGTTTCATTCTTGGAATAGATGAGGATATCATCTAGAAAGACTTGTACAAAGCAGTCTAAGTATTTCCAGAATACACCATTCATGAGGCTCATGAATACTGTTGGCGCATTGGTCAATCTGAAAGGTACTACAACGAACTTGTAATGCCCAAACCGAGTTCGAAAGGCTGTTTTAGGAATATCGCCTTCCTTAATTCTTAACTGGTGATACCCTGATCGCCAATAAATTTTTTAGAATACCGCTGCTCCTTTCATCTAATCAAAGAGGTCATCTATTTGTGGCATTGGGTACCTATTTTTCACTATAGCACGGTTCAAGTCTCTGTAATATATACAAAATCGTAAGGAACCATCCTTCTTCTTCACAAAAATTACTAGTGCACCCCACGGTGAGACACTAGGCCTTATTATCCCTAATTCGAGTAGATATTTCAACTGCATTTGCAACTCACAAAGTTTTGGCACTGTCATCCGATACAGAGTCTTGGAAATTGGTTTTGCACCAGGTTTTATCTCAATAGTAAAATCAAGCTCCCTCTCAGAAGATAACCTTAGTAACTCGTTCGGAAAAATATTTTTAAACTCTGAGAATACTGGGTACTGATCCAAGGAGGGTCCTTTCCTTTCACTCACTGCTTCCCTACATAAAGTTGACACCCTTGCCTCATGCACCTCTTAACCTTCATGGTTGAGATAAAGTGTAGAGACACCTTTCTTTGTACACCGTGGATCTCTATTGGCCTTCCTTCATCGTCAACACAAAACACCCTTTTTGCGAAAAAGTCTACCATAGTTCGATGTGCTTCTAACCAATCCATTCCAATGATTAGGTCATACATCCCGAGAGCAGTGACATATGCCTTCAACTTGGTAGTACACACTCCCAAGTCTACTAGACAATTGTCAATGCTTGGTCCTATCGTTTATTTTTCCCTTGAAGCCTTCTCGACTTGTTTAAAGTCATCATGCTTGTAGGTTGCCAGCCCAATCTTTTCTAATGCGGATGGTGAAATGAAATTATCTGTAGCACCATAATCAAATAAAATTTTAACATTGAAATTATTTATCATACCTAAAGATTCCACCATCGTGGATTGATGTTCTTCCTGGCAATTGTTAACTACTACATAAATATGGTGGCTACTAATTGCTTTTCCCATCGTGGCCTTTCCTTCTCTATGCACAAATATTTCTTGCAACTATGGGAAGTCACGCTGGTAATGGGGTCCTCCACATCCCCAACATGTAACACTAGATTGAACATGTGCATTGCTCTGTGACAGTCTCTGAAATGAGTTCCTTCCCCTGGAACCCCTGCCCCTACTAGCTGCTCCTTGAGAAGGTCGTGGACCTTCCTGTGTCGTTGGTGATCAATGGGATGCTGCACTCGCTGCCATTGAAATACCTGTGGCAACTGTCCTTGGCATGACTCTATTACCATATGGAGGTTTTCTAGAGTTCCCTCCCTTGGAGAAGGTCCTAGGGGCCTTCCCCATGAATCCAAGAGAATGTGGAAAGGTCGATCTCATACCTCCGTTTAAGCTCATGTGTTCCTCGAAATAACATGCATTTTTGACTGCTTCCGCTACTGAAGACGATTTCCACATCCTCACCATGGCCCTTATCTTAGGGTTTAACCCATAGACAAAGTGTTTTGCCTGTCGTTGATCATTATCCATGTATGAAACATATTTCACTAACTCCATGAACCTGATCTCATACTCTTCCACAGTCATGTTTCCTTGTACTAGAGCATGAAATACTCCCACTTGTTGTTCCTTGTAGTAAGTTGGTAGATATTTCCTTCAGAACCTCTCCTCAAAAAGTTGCCAAGAGATGGTGTCCGGGGTAAGGTGCATTTGCCTCTCCAATTCAGGGCACTTTCCCTTAACTGAAAGATAGATATTTTCTCCTTTGATGTGGAAGCATAGTCTCTTAAGGAGAAACATCGTGTCATTCCTTCTAACCATGCCTCTGCACGTTCACTGGCATGACCTCCGACAAACTTTGGAAGTTTGATCTTCTGTAGTTCTCTAGTGATTTCTTCGGGTGGATTCCCTCCCCCTGAATCCCTCGATGCTTCAGGATTACCCATTCCAGATGGTGGGGTTCCACTTTGATCCCTACTAGATGACGCCCCTTTAAAGTCTCATTTATGGCCTCCAAAGAGTGAAAAATGAGAGCTAATTTAGGTGATGGTGGTGGCGGCATTGGTGGTCCCTGCGATGATGCCCCTCTGCCTCAATTTCCTCTCATCCTAACCATCCTGTATAATTGAATCTGCATCAACCAAAGTTTTATCAGGGAGAGTCTAGGGCATTTCACATTTGTGCAACTTAAACTTGAAAACAGTGTTAGGCGTAAGTTTGTTTTTCACTTGTCTGTAAACAAACGTTACTCTCTTTAGGGGAAGTGGCTTGGTTAGGGTTAAAGCATATAAGCTCGATGTCTTCACCTAAGAGAACTATTGGCTCCCTCACCTGGTAGCTACACTAGAACCGTACCAAACTCGCTAATTCCTTTAACTTACCTTTCTAGCGTGCATGGAACCCCTCCATCTTTTATCATGGTTTAAGTCTTTAAAACTTTCTTTTTTTTAAAACCAGTTAATGTGATCTTGAACATACTTAACGATTTTGAAATATATAAAACTAAATTAACTTTACTTTACCTCAAATTAAACTAAATAATGCTTTTGAAATAATTAAACTTTACAATTTAATTAAACTTTATTAAATCTTATTAAACTTTGATTTGATTTTTTTTGAATTAATTAAATTTTATTATTAAAATTTAATTGTTTTAAAAATAATTACAATTAATTTAATTTAAACGAATATTAATAATAATAATAATAAAATATAACAAAACAACAAAAGAAAAAACCCTGAGTTTATACTATAGCATTGAAATCCCTAATGCCCTCGCTGGAACCCTATCATTGAAATCCCTAATGCCCTTGCTGGAACCCTTGCAAATATCAAGATATTGAGAGTATAAGGGTTGTGTGTGTTCATTATTGCACCACCTTATTTTAAAGGCCCTTTCCAGTTCTTCAGGAGTTTTTATAACTCCTTTCGGGTAATGATCAATCCAAGTCTTGGCATATTCAATAATATAGCTCGCAAAAAGCCTCATAAAGACATCTGGTTGTTCTTGACCAGCTAGATGAAATTCAAAACTGTAAGAAAATTGGGTCCAACGTGAATTACCGGAAAGTACCCCTTTCCCTGAGAAGACTGGAAACCAAGAATTGGCATCTTTGGGAAAATCATGCAATCCACCATGGTTGTTACTTAGGTCAAAACAACCAAAGGTTCCAGGGTGAGACCATTTGTGGGAATTTACAAGAGGAGTAGGGTTCATAGGGGTGACAATTACCACAATAGAGGGGTTTGAGTACTGACACCCGCTACAACTCATCATTAGTGGAGTCACTAGATAATTTTCTTGAAACTATCAAAGAAAAGGGAAAATACTCTAGTGGAGTCTCCAGGTAAGTTTATAAGATAAAGACTCTAAAGGCAAAGCTTACCGAAAATTTTCGTCTTGAGGAAGTTTTAACTCAGTGTTCCCTGGCAATGACACCAAAATGATATCGCATAGTTTGTATTAAGGATAAAGATAAATAATAAGAGGAAAACTGGAATATATTGAACCAATCCCACACAATGTCACCTCGATATGATGGTTCTTTCTGTTTAGGGAGGTAAGGCCCAGGGGAGACATTCCCGGTGACCTGGGGTTTTGAGAAGGCAAAGGATTGTAAGACAAAAGGTAAATTGCCCTCTTACAAGTCAACACCGAGAAGATAGTCCAACTAACAACCAATAAAGAGAAGTATAACCAAAATAGAGATGCACCTGCCTGAGACAAAACAACAAGAAACAGATATATGCAAGATTACTCATTTGGTTAGTACTTCATATAATCAACGACTATCTAATATATATAAGCAATTGAATAATAAATATTGACGAATTCAATGTTTATAAAATAACATTGATACACAATGCTACTTCTTCATTAAATGCTAAAGAACATCGCATTCAATGTAACAATTGATACTTCATTCAAGTAATGCCCTTAAATAACCATTCAATTGCTCACAAGTAGGACGATGGCTACACAATGATATTTATATCAAAATATGACAACAAAATTTAGCTAATAGGGTTAGTCTTAGGCTAGGGTTAGAGTAGTTAGGGTTTTGTTCAAAGTATTAAAGGTTGTTTTGATCATAGTACTCACAAGCTAGGTCTTAGATCAGTGCGTTCCTAGGGTAAATGGAGTCAAAAGGAGGATGCAGAAGCTGAAGGATCAAAAGATAATATAAAGACTAAGGATGGGAGGGTCAAGCCTTGAAGTGTTGCTATGGCAAGGCCTCAAGGACAAAACCCTAGGGAAGAGAGGCTCACTTCGGTGTAGGGGAACTAGGCCTCAGTGCTCTCTCCTCCTTTCTTAGCTCAATGGAAAAAACGACTAGCTCAAAAAAGGTGGCATAAAACTAAGACAAGAGGTTTTTCAGGCAACGTGTTGCTATGGCAAGGCTTCACTAGAAAACCCTAGAAAATCGGCCCATCAAGGTGTAGGGGAACTAGGCCTTGATGTGTCTTTCCTTATTAACTTCATAAAAGTAAAAAAAACTGCTAGCATAGGAGAAGATGGATTTGAGTGTTGCTAAGGAAAGGCTCAATCAACATGAGACAAGATGGATTTGAGTGTTGATAAGGACATGAGACAAGGACCTTCTATGTGTTTTTTTCCCCTAGGGTTTTAATCAACAAATTATAACCATAAATTCAAGAGAAATAAAACTACAACCATTCAGTTAAGAAGTTTTGTAGAAATTTACTTACATTCAACCAAGAAATCAAGTAGCAAACCCTAGTTGTAACACCTTCTACCAAGATAAATGCCAAAATGCCAATAAAAAGTCTCCTTCAACAGGTGCGCCTCAAAATTTTAGCCAAAAACCCTATAGAGGGCACAAATTTAAGACCTCACCAAGTGGTGAGTGAAAGATCCTTCTAAAATGAGAGTAAAAACCCTGAGTTTATACTATACCATGACCTAATTTCACTTTTAGGTCATAAAAAAGGCCGACAAGGCCAAAATACTAAAAATCATACTTTTTTACATTAAATAATTAAAACTAAACCCTAATCAAGCTAAAAAGAGACGTCATGTCCCCTTTAGGGTGACGTTATCCCCTTTTAGGGCAAGTGCAACATCTTGGAGCAAGGCGTTAGCCCTCCTTGGGCTTCTCCAACCTGCCACACATGCCAATACTGCCAAATCTGCCAACCAAGACGTCCACAAGGATGGATGACATCACTATCATCATGGGTGATGTCCTGGGCCTTCCAGGGTCAACATTCCAATGCAGAGGGCATAACCCCCCTAGGTCAAGCTCTGCTAGGGTGCCTCTGGTGGAAATTCCTCCTCTTCTCCGGTGCAAAGCCTCTAATCCATACTTGTCCTATCTTTTCCCCCTGATGGGGTCTCAACATCCATCTAGTGGGCTCTCCAGCCCCATGGAGGTCCGAACTGATCATCTCCCCATGTGTACCGGTCCAACATGGTACCTGTCCATCGAGCATGATCCTGCACATCAACAACTACACCATTCATGGGCTCATAAGTCACAGGGATCATAGAAATGCCAATCACATCTCATCATCAATATTATTAAACATGTTCATAAAATCCCTAATATCTCACTTAAAAGCTCAAAGACATTAAACAAGCTTGCAATACAAGTTTGGAGAAAATGGCAAGGCGCCCTATTGGGCTAGTGTCCACTAAAAGAGGAAAGTTTCTGGAAGAGGTTTCATATGAGCCATGTAAGTGGGTGATGTGGACAAGGGATGCCCAGGAAAGTGGGTACAGTGAGAGCAGAGGATGAAAAACTTTACCCGTGGGCGCCTTTGTAGAAGGTGAGTTGCACCTGTCGTGGATGCAAATTTTTTCCAATCCCATTCATGCCTTTTATTCTTATTATTTTATTCTTTTATTTCAAGAATATAATCAGTGGACACTAACCTGGAGTGGTGACCAGAGGTGGCAGCATTACCCACAAGTACTTTCACAGAGATGAGAAGGTTGGCTCGTGATGAGACCCCCTTTCTCTTGGCCATGAAACCAGGAGTCACTAACCTGGCATGGCAACTAGTTGGTGTTAATTTCATACTTTTAGATACCCATGGACCCAATAGGGTGGCTCGTGATGAGACCCCCTATCCTATGACTAGGTCTTGTTTTATTATTTTTATGGGTCCCTCTTGTTTCTTGCTGAGAATCCTTTTATTATTTTCTCAGAAATCCTTGGGTGATGCATCTCAAGTTTTTATTCTTAGGCTTTTATATTTTTCCATCTTGATTTTACCTTCTGGGCCTTTAGCCCCTTATTCCCTTGAGATAAGGTGCAATCCTGAAAATAGGTCAACCAAATGAACGTACAAGTGTAATGGGATAGCTGAGTGAGAAATAAGATGAAAAAGTGGTTCTATGATGAGAGCAAATGATGACTCTTCATAAATCCCCCTAGTGGAAAATCAAAACCTACGAACACAGGCTTACTAGGGCATCCTGTCAATCCCGCCAGATATGGTCAAGTGGGAAAGTATAAGATCCAAGCATTTGTTAGAAACAAAATGAATCAAATGCACATATTCAAGGGTTTTGATGATCAAAGTGACACATACCATGATACCCAGACTCATTACCTCATGGAGCAAGAACCATCTCTGACACAAGACCAAGTCGATGGTGATGGATGTTGTTGTTGCTGACAAGACAGAGGCACTGAAAGGAAGAAAAGGTGGGCCCTCCAGGGCCATGATAAAGTCGATATGACTTTCGGTACTTCATGTCTAGGACCTGTGGGCCTTGAGACATGATCTCCTAGTTATCCCTAAAAGTGGGGGTTAACAGTAGCCACTAACACCATTACAATAATAATACGTGGAGGTAACTATCATTCCCAAAAAAATGGGGGTTCTTCTACTTACATTTCACAACATTGAAAGAGTGAGGATGGCTATGAATGTATAAATGTTCATTAAAATAAGTTATATATATATATATATATGTGTGTGTGTGTGTGTGTGTGTGTGTGTGTGTGTGTGTTTTGGAAATATTTTTATAATACTATAATACAAAAAATCAATTTCATTATAAATATGAAAATAAATCAATATAAATTTTAAGGTTGATAATATATAGATTATGATAGAATGATATTTTTAAAAGTTTGGAATAATTTTAAATCAACTTATATCATTAAAAATTATAAACTTTTATATTTATCTAAGTTCTATTTTTTTTTTTCTATCACCCAATTTTAACAACAATAATAATTATTATAAAATTATACAATTTTTATAACTTTCACTCTAATCATTGAAAATATTCATATTCCCTCTATTCTCCATGAAATTCAAATAAATTAAAAATATATTAATATTTCCATTTAAATGAGAATAAATTTTTTAATTATTAAAATAATGTTTTATCAAAAGATGACAACAACATTTAGCTAGTAGGGTTAGTCTTAGGATAGGGTTAGAGTAGTTAGGGTTTTGTTCAAAGTATTAAAGGTTGTTTTGATCATAGTACTCATAAGCTAGGTCTTAGATCAGTGCGTGCCTAGGGAAAATGGAGTCAATATGAGGACGCAGAAGCTGAAGGATCAAAATATAATAGCAAGACTAAGGACGGGAGGGTCAAGCCTTGAAGTGTTGCTATGGCAAGGCCTCAAGGACAAAACCCTAGGGGAGAGAGGCTCACTTCGATGTAGGGGAACTAGGCCTCTGTGATCTCTCCTCCTTCCTTAGCTCAATGGAAAAAATGGCTAGCTCAAAAAAGGCGGCATAAAAGTAAGACAAGATGGTTTTCAGGAAACGTGTTTCTATGGCAAGGCTTCACCAACAAACCCTAGAAAATCGGCTCATCAAGGTGTAGGGGAACTAGGCCTTGATGCGTATTTCCTTTTTAGCTTCAGAAAAGTAAAAAAAAATGGCTAGCATAGGAGAATATGGATTTGAGTGTTGCTAAGCCAAGGCTCAATCCTCTTCAGCAAGTGCTAAAAGTAGAGTGTTGCTAAGGCAAGGCTCTATCTTCAACAAATGAAATGGCTAAAAATCTTGATAGGGACATGACACAAGGACCTTCTATGTGTGTCTGTCCCCTAGGGTTTTAATCAACAAATTATAACCATAAATGCAAGAGAAATAAAACTACAACCATTCAATTAAGAAGTTTTGTAGAAATTTACTTACATTCAACCAAGAAATCAAGTAGCAAACCCTAGTTGTAACACCTTTTACCAAGATAAATGCCAAAGTGCCAATAAAAAGTCTCCCTCAACAGGTGCGCCTCAACATTTTAGCCAAAAACCCTAAAGAGGGCACAAATTTAAAACCTCACCAAGTGGTGAGTGAAAGATCCTTCTAAAATGAGAGTAAAAACCTTGAGTTTATACTATACCATGACCTAATTTCACTTTTAGGTCATAAAAAAGGCCTACAAGGCCAAAATACTAAAAATCATATTGTTTTACATTAAATGATTAAAATTAAACCCTAATCAAGCTAAATATAGATGTCATGTCCCCTTTAGGGTGACGTTAGCCCCTTTTAGGGCAAGTGCAACATCCTGGAGCAAGACGTTATCCCTCCTTAGGCTTCTTCAACCTACCACGCGTGCCAATACTGCCAAATCTGCCAACCAAGTCATCCACAAGGTTGGATGACATCATGATCATCATGGGTGACGTCTTGGGCCTTCCAGGGTCAACGTTTTAGTGGAGAGGGCATAACCCCCCTAGGTCAAGCTATGCTAGGGTGCCTCTAGTGGAAATTCCTCCTCTTCTCTGGTTAAAAGCCTTTGATCCATCCTTGTCCTATCTCTTCCCCCTGATGGGGTCTCAACATCCATATAGTGGGATCTTCAGCCCCATGGATGTCCGAACTGATCATCTCCCCATGTGTATCGGTCCAACATGGTACATGTCCGTCGAGCATGATCCTGCACATCAACAACTACGCCCTTCATGGGCTCGTAAGTCACAGGGATCATAGCAATGTCAATCACATCTCATCATCAATATTATTAAACATGTGCATAAAATCCCTAATGTAACGTCCCCCTCGGCCATCATCCCACTGACCGGGAAAACGCTATTATGCGAAACAACATCATTCTCATACTTAATTAATAACATGCATTTAAATCAAATTAAACACATTTAACTTAGAGTAAGCACAAGATTACTGCTAACATAAATAATCCCTGGCATTAACAATAATTCATATGCACAAAAAAATACATGATACATATAAGCATTACAGGCATGCAAAACACAATATTAAGCATACGATGATACTGATCTTTGTTACTGTGGTAATTCCACCAACCACGTGCAGGCCTTCCATGAACCTCCCAGCCTTAGACCATGCTACTCATCATGCTTAGTAGTGGGTCACCCCCGAGCTGGGACTAATCTCCACCCAAGGCAAGGAATCCTAGTCTAGGCTGAGGTTACAGGGAAATCTGCACAGAATAACTGGAAGGATTCTTCCGAGGATGCCTTCTTACGCCCACTACTCACGGACTCTCATTCCCCACATGCCTGTTCCACCCGAGAGTATACACCTTCACAAGAACAGTCCATCAATGCTTCACCTCCCTCTCCGGGTCTCGACAACAGGTCATATCAGGAAGTCTTAGAGCTTCGTAGTTGGTGCTGGACTCTCTCTGGAAGAATACCACTTCCCAACAGACTCCTTCACCTGGAGAGAGTTGCTCACAAGCTTGGTAAAACCTGCCTCTTCAACAACAATCACCTCCCTCACAACAACATGAAACCACACCTAGCCAAGAACTGCATGGCCACCACAGTCAATTGGGACAACAAACACAGGTTTCCCAAATAGATGACAGACAAATGCTTTAGCATAACAAGGCTAAGCAATTACAGGACATTCAGTTTTCCCAACCATCCATACAGAACAAACTCACAGTTCTGGGTTTCGGGGATGCGTGATAAGAAATTGTTTTAGGATAAATCCGTGAGTGCGGACACAAACCGATCTCCCTAGATCCACCTGGATCTAGAACAAAACAGGACAGAATATACCGCTTTCCCTAGATCTAACTATTGAATTAAATTGGAAGTGAGAAGAAGATATGTACC
>ML799469.1:81820-131099 GCA_009831015.1 Picea engelmannii | reverse complement strand
ACACTTGCAAACTCATACCTCAATAATGACTAACCTAGATAATTCCTAACTCATTACCCATATCAACCTTAATCCTTATCATTTATTAATCCAAATAATAATTATAACCTCTAATTCTCATAACTCATCACCCCCACAACCCATAACTTGAATAAAACCTAAACCCTAATCATTAAAAACATAAACCCTACAACATAAATCCTTATATACCTTAATTTTTAAACCTTTCAAGCCATAACTACTAAAATCCTTTAAATCCTTAACATTATCCTACAAGCACCATACCCAATAAACATTATAACTTTGAACTAGTAATTGCTATAGTCCATAAACCCTAACAATTATAAATGTTAATGAGTGACCTCTGTAACTCATAATCCACAACTAGTATCACCCACTACCCCTAATTCCTAACTCTTATAACTCACATAACCATAACCCCTATAACCCCTAACAAAATTCCTAACTAGTAAATATTGTAGCCCATAATTCCTATGACTTGTAATCCTAAACCACTAAAACCCTTAACTAGTCAATCTTGTGTCCCATAATCTTTGTAACCCCTAATCCTTGTAACTCAGAACCCCTAACCCTTATCATTCACAAAAAACAATGCATGTAGCCTAAACACATTTCCCTTATAACAACTAACGCTTATCCCTATAACTTATGACCTCCATAACCCCTAAACCTTGTAAAAAATAACCCGTATTCCTTAATATTCTTTGTAGCACCTTACCTGTATCACTATTTAACCCCTATCACATATAAAACTATCATTTATAGTCCCTAATAATTATAGACCATAACATTAACCCCAACCACTTTAACCCCAACAAGTAACCCTTGTAACATATCATTTGAAACAACCCTATCTCCTATCACCCATCATTCCTAATTTCCATCCATTCACCCTTATAACCCCTATTTCTCATAATGATTAACATACATAACCCTAATAGAGATATCCTCATCACTATAACATATAACCCTTAGATCCCTCGCCCATTATAACCTTTAATTTTTCAAATTTTTGACCACTAACCTTTAACTTCTATACACATTAGCTAAATACTTTATAGTGCATAACTTCGAACACCTTCAATAACTATCTTCTTTAACCCCTAAAAATCAAACCTTAACTAACAACCAGTATAAGAAATTCACCCTTGATGAATATAACCCTTAATAAGTAATTATTATTATTCAGAGCATAAGCTTGCTTTGCACACTTTGATTTTTTCAAAGTAACAACATCAGAACCACAACCTAGCCAATTAAGGCCAAGAGCATGTCATCGAAAAAAGGGATGGAAGGGCACTCAATAGTTCCTATTAATCATTACCCCATTCTCTAAGGCCAATATAATAGGACCATACCCCTAGCACACCTAATTTCTATAATCGATAAGACATAACCCTTATAATGCATAACCTCTAACACCTAATGTTTAACCCATATAATGCCTAATATATATAACCCCCAACCATTATTACATTTAACCATAATGTCCTTTATAGCTCTAAGAACTATAACCTATCTGATGCAGGAGCATCGCCAACAGCAAGCGAGCGTGGGACAAATGCCATTTCATTTTTGGCACATGTTAAAATTCTTTGAAATATTTTGAAAGTTTGGATGTGCAAACTTTAATGAGATAGTTAAGAAAGGTGTACATCCAAATTGTAAATAGATCTTGAGCGATCCGCTCTCATCTGTAGTAGATAGACGCATTTATGCATAATTAATGAAAGTAGGTAGATTTAAAATTCTAGATTAGACAGTTTTAGGAGCTGGAGGGAAAACGGATATAGACACCCTTGTCTTTGTATCTTTAGGGATTGTATCATAGAGAATAGAAGAGGGAGTTGTAGCAGAGAGCTGTGTAGAAGAACCCATGTACATAAATTCTGAAATTAATATATATGAAGCTTTGATTCAGATTCATGGTGTTATAATGCATTCTATGCGTACGTGTTGAATGTTATGCTTATGGTTGTTTACTCTTTCTGTTACAAGATTGTTGTTATGTTGTGTATGTAGGATTTCATGTTAAGTGTTTGAAATCTGAGAGAGTAAAGAAATGAGTTTCAATTGTTTTTCACTTCTTGAGTAAAAGTTCCTGCAAGGAGTGCAGTGAAGCGTTCGCAAGGAGTGCGTTGGCGGATTCAGAGTTCATCTCTGAAATTTCAAGAGGGATAACGTTGTTCTCATTTTCTGCAGAAGTGAAAGAAGGCACATAAGCCATGCAAGGCGTGCGTAGGCTGGTAGGAATTTTAGAATTCCTAGACAAATGTGAAATACTACGGTTGCAGTGAGTTGCACAGAGTCAAAGAACTCAAATACTTGGGAGTATTTGAAGAAGTAAAGCAAGGAGTGCATGCAGGGACCTTTTAGAAGGTGTAAATGTTGTGAAGGCAAAGCTCAGGAGAGTTAAAACCTTTCAAAGCACTGAAGATAAGAAGAGGAACTTCAATCAATGAGAAGAGACCAATTCGAGGTGAAGGAAGTGTTGAAGAGAATCAGAGGAGAAGAATTTCAGAAGGAATTTGGACGGTCGAGGTTCTCCAAGGAGAAATCCCGAAACAATGAATATTGTTGGATCTGCGGAAGCTGCTAGGTGGATAACAGTCAGGACAAAGCTATCATTTGGATATCCTAGATTAACATCAGCCATTGATCAAGATTCCCAGGGCCGTCAGATTATTTCAGAGTTTCGGACTTCGAAAGTCTGAGTTGTAAGTTTGGGTCTTGACATGTCAAGTACCCAAAGTCTGAAAGAAACCTTGTCCGTGTGAGGTGGAGAAGTGGAAGGTTGGAGTTTCGGAATCTCGGAGTTCAGGATTTCGGGAGATTCAAAGTCAAGTGTTCGGGCATAGTATAGCGAAGAACCCGAAATTTGCAGAGAAACAGAGTATTGTTGGGACTTCGGAAGTCGGAAATTCGACATTCTCGTTGACAAGGGTCTACACTCCACATTGAATTTTCTGAAGTTGCGAATCCCGAAGGAGCAGGAAGAGTATACGTGTTTCGGAAAATCGAAATTTGGGAAACCAAGGATTGCGAGGACATAAGGTGGTTTGAGAGATATAAACTCCCGATACTAGGAAACCCGAAACAAAGATGAGGTGACACGTGGAAGGGAAGGAGACTTCCTGTCGAGGTTCGCGAAAGCAGAGGAGGAGAATTACCATTTCGATATTTCAGAAGTTCGGAGATCGGAAGGTGGAGAGGACAAAGAGTTCGAGCTTTGACATATCGAACTCCCGGTACGCAAAATCGCGCTGAATGTTGGATCAAAGGAAGGTTCACAGTCGTTGATTTCTATGGGAGCGGAACAATAGTGTTTCGGTGATTCAGAATTCAGCATACTAGGAGTCCTATTGACGAGAGAACGGATATAGTGAAGAGGAAAACCTGGTACGTGAAAGTCCGAAAGGATTTCAGAAGACACATTTCATTACTTCGGGGTTTGGAAGTTCGGGAGTCTCGAGGACCTAGCGCAACACTTTTTGGCATTTAAAGTCCCGAAAACGCGAAGGAAGGATAAGGCGGGAGAATTACGTTTCGGCGAACCGGGAACCGGAAAATCAGGATTTCGGGGGTCAAGGAGTAGATTTTCACACCGTTGCAACTCGCGAACTCGCAAAAGCCGAAAATCCAAAATAGAAGGTAAAGAAAATCCAGTTGTAACATATCGGGTTTCGGAGGAAAGAAGGAGTAGGGTGCTCGACCATAAGATTCGCGAAATCGCGAAATCCGATATCTCGAAGTAAAGAGGGAATATCCTCAAGGTTTGTTGTGGGTTTTGATTTCCTGAAAGGGAAATAGAAGAGCTAATCGAGCTCTTAGGGGCAAAAAGAGGAAGATCCGGTGCGGATCCCGACCTGTGGGTTTGGTGGTCTAAGATAGTTGTGGTAGCAGAGCCCTTCTCTGTTTGTAGACTGCAGATAGAGAGAGCAAGAAAGATTTACAGCCATGCCGTCGAGAAGAAGAGAGAGGCCAATGCCTGATCCAGCAGTGGAGAGAGAAATGTGTGACCTACGTGCCAGGCTTGATGCCATGGAGACAACACAGAGACACACAGTCAATGTTGGGGATATCAGCGAGGCTGAAAGTGAAAATGAAGCTGGATGTGAAGGAGAGCAAGTTGCAGCAGATGAACGCCTATTCAGGGTTGTTGCAAGGATAGGTGCTAGAGAAAAAATGGACATTCCAGTATATGAGGGAAACCTGGATGTTGAAGAGATTCTAGACTAGATTAGAGCTCTAGACACATATTTTGACTATGAAGATGTCGAGGAAGACAAGAAGGTCAAACATGCTGTCATGAGACTTAAAGGACATGCAACATTGTGGTGGGATAAACTACAAGCTGACAGACGCTGCAAAGGCAAGTAGAAAATCAAGAGTTGGGATAGGATGGTCACAAAGATGAAGGCGAAATTCATACCCAAGGATCACCAAATTACTCTGTTCCGGAGGATGCAGAACTTGAGATAGAAGCTAATGTCAGTGAAAGAGTACACTAAGGAGTTCTATAAAATAAACATCAGAGCAGGTCATCGAGAAAATGATGATGAAAAAGTTTCTAGGTATATGAATGGTTTGTGGTATGACATTCAGGATGAGATGAGCATGATGAGCCTTCGAAGTGTGGAGGATACTTATCAGATGGCTCTAAAAGCTGAAGAGAAGCTGAGCCGAAAACAAGGTTAGAGAGGCCAAGGCAGAAGTCAAACCAGAGGCAAAATAGTTTCCCATGACAAGAATCAGAAACCTAAAGAGGAATGGAAGAAACCTCAGACTCAAACTGAGATAGGTGGAAGCTCACAGAAAGGACAGTACGATGACATAAATACTTTTCCTTGAACCAGAGGAAGAGGAAGAGGCAGAGGTGGAGAAATAAAATGCTTTCCCTGCAGGAAAAATGGACACAAATCTTATGAATGTCCAGATAAGAAGAAAGAAGGAGGTGAGACTCACATTGTCGAAGCACAAAGGAGGAATGTTGAGGCGGAGGATTCTAAAGGCGGAAGATCTTTGATGATGCAGAAGGTTCTCTTAACGCCAGAGAAGGAGGCGGAGAATCCAAATTAAAGGAATAGTCTTTTTTGGACTTCTTGCAAGACCAAGGACAGGGTATGCAAAGTTATCGTGGACAGTGGAAGCAAAGACAATCTCGTTTCTATGGAGATGGTAGAAAAGCTAGAGCTGGAGACTATTGAACATCCAAGCCCATACAGAGTTTCATGGATACAAAAAGGGCATCAGGTAAATGTCACTAAACGATGTTTAGTTGAATTTAAAATAGGTGGATATAAGGATGAAATACTATGTGATGTCATTCCCATGGATGTTTTTCATCTATTGCTTGGTAGACCGTGGCAATATGACAGGAATGTGATTCATGATGGGAGAAAGAACACATACACCCTAGAGAAGAATGGGAGAACTCACATGTTGTTGCCAATTAAAGACAAAGAAGTAAAACCTGAAGTAAGCAACACTATACTTCTCATGAGTGGGAAGGAACTTCTTTCGGAGGTTAAGAAGAAAGAAGATACACAATTTATTGTGGTGAGGAAGCCTAAAATTGTTTTAACCAGTACAAGAGTGGATGATTTACCAGAAGAAATCCAGAAGTTGCTGGAGGAGTTTTCTAACATAGTAGTGGAAGAACTACCTTGTTTGTTGCCACCGATCAGAAGTGTAAGTCATCACATTGATCTCATACCTGGAGCTAGTTTACCAAACAAAGTAGTGTACAGATTGACATCGTAGGAGAATGAAGCAGTCAAAAGACAAGTCCAGGACTTAATGGATAAAGGGTTGATTAGAGAGAGCTTGAGTCCATGTGTTGTTCCGACAATACTCAGCCCAAAGAAAGATGGAGGCTGGAGAATGTGTACGGACTCAAGAGAAATTAACAAGATTACCATAAGGTATAGATTTCCATTACCAAGGATGGATGATTTGATGGATTGCTTAAGTGGAGCAATTTTTTTTTCAAAGATTGATTGAAAAGCGGTTATCATCAAATTCGTATGGGAGAAGGTGATGAGTGGAAGACAGCCTTCAAGACCAATGAGGGACTGTATGAATGGCTTGTTATGCCATTTGGCTTAACAAACACGTCGAGTACTTTCATGAGGTTGATGAATGAAGTCCTGAAGGATTTCATTGGGAAATTCGTCATTGTATACCTTGACGACATACTAATTTTCAGCAGAACAAAAACAGAGCACTTGAATCATTTGGCTACAGTGATGAAGAGATTACAGCAAGAGAGGTTGTTGATAAACATGAAGAAATCATCATTCATGAGGACGGAGCTCATTTATTTGGGATTTTTTATTTCTGCAGATAAGCTGAAAATGGATCCAGATAAAGTAGAGGTGATTAAGAATTGGCCATCGCCGAAGAGTATATTTGAAGTTCAAAGTTTTCATGGATTGGCTAGTTTCTACAGGAAATTTATTAGAAGTTTCATTGGAATTAGCGCATCGATGATGGGCACGGTGAAGAAAAGACATACATCTTTTCATTGGACAAAAGAAGCAGAGAAAAGCTTCAATTTGTTGAAGAAGAAGATTACAGAACACGCAATTTTGGTGTTTCCCGATTTCAACAAGACGTTTCAGGTCAAATGTGATGCCAGTGGATTTTCCATAGGAGCAGTCTTGAGCCAAGACGATAGACCGATCTCATACTTCAGTGAGAAACTGAATGAAGTGAAAGTGAAGTACTCCACATATGATAAGGAATTTTATGCAGTCATACAGACACTGAAAAAGTGGAGGCACTATTTGGTTCCTAAGGAGTTTGTCTTATATAGTGACAATCACGCGTTGCAATTTGTAACTCAACAGGAAAAGCTGAACCAAAGACATGTCAAATGGGTTGAATATATGAAAAATTTTACTTTTGTAATTAAACATATTTCTGGAACTGCTAACAAGGTTGCTGATGCTTTGAGCAGGAAAAGTTTACTTATGCAGGAGTTCAGAGTCAAAACATTGGGTTTTGATAATATCAAGGACATGTACAGAGATGATCTAGATTTCAAGGAGGCGTATGAGGCATTTGAGAATCCAATTCTCAGGGACAGGAGTCAATGGGTAGAATATATGATCCAGGATGGGTTGTTATTCATAGGTAATCAACTGTGCATTCTAAATTTCTCCATGAGGGAGAATTCGTTGAAGGAAAAACACAGTGGAGGACTGGCCGGACATTTCGGTCATGATAAAACGTTTTCAAAGTTGAAAAACTCATATTTTTGGCTGGGGATGAGGACCGATGTTAAAATATTCGTGGATAGATGCAAAATTTGTCAGCACTCAAAAGGAGAAAGACAGAATACAGGGTTATACCATCCGTTACCCATACCTGGGAGGCCGTGGGATGCAGTGAGCATGGATTTTGTGTTAGGGTTGCCAAGAACACAACGATGGTTTGATTCAATCTTTGTGGTGGTAGATAGATTTTATAAAATGGCACATTTTATACCATGTCAGAAAACCAATGATGTGACTCATATTGCGAACCTGTTTTTCAAAGAAGTTGTCATACTTCACGGCTTACCAAGGAGCATAGTTTCAGATCGAGACACCAAGTTTGTGGGACATTTCTGGAGGACTTTGTGGAAGAAGATGGGAACAAAATTTTCATTTAGCTCGGCTTATCATCCTCAGATGGATGGACAAACAGAAATGGTAAACATAAGCTTGGGATATTTACTAAGGAGCCTAGTGACTAAACACCACAGTCAGTGGGATCACATTCTACCACAGGCGGAATTTTCTTATAATGACTCAATCAATAGAAGCACAGGGTAGAGTCCATTTCAGATTGTTTATGGAATGCAACCCAGGGGAGTTTTTGAATTGAGAGATTCAGAACAGGATGAAACTAGAAGTGCTAGTGTAGAGGATTTTGCAGAGGAAATGAAGGAACTTCACATCCAAGTGAATGAATGACTGCAAAACTCGAGCCAAGAGTATAAATGCAGAGCATATCAACACAAGCGAGAACTTCAAGTTGAATTTGGTGATCTGATTCTTGCATACTTGAGGAAGGAAATGTTCCCAAGGGGAACGTATAACAAACTGAAAATGAAAAATATTGGACCATGCAGGATCATAAGAAAATTCGGGGCAAATGCATATGAGATTGAATTACCAAATGGGATCGAAATTTCACTGATATTCAATATCTCAGATTTGTACCCTTACAAAGATGGAGAAGCAGGAGCAGACAATGAGCAGACAAAGGTTCAGTGGACTAAACAATTGCCTGTAGCTGAAAAGCCACAGATGGAGATCATACTTGACAAGAGAGTCAACAAGAGGACCAGGAGAAAGGAGTATTTTGAATACTTGGTCAAATGGGAAGGACATCCAGTTGAAGATGCCAGTTGGGAGAATGAAGTAGAAATTCAGAACCATGGATAGACAGTGCAAGAGCTCATGAACAGGAGTCCATGACAATTTTCAAGTGAGGGAGTATGATGCAAGAGAATCACCAGCAACAAGCGAGCATGGGACAAACACCATTTCATTTTTGGCACATGTTAAAATTGTTTGAAATATTTTGAAAGTTTGGATGCGCAGACTTTAATGAGATAGTTAAGAAAGGTGTACATCCAAATTGTAAATAGATCTTGAGCGATCCACTCTCATCTGTAGTAGATAGAGGCATTTATGCATAATTAATGAAAGTAGGTAGATTTAAAATTCTATATTAGACAGTTTTAGGAGCTAGAGGGAAAACGGATATAGACACCCTCATCCTTGTATCTTTAGGGATAGTATCATAGAGCATAGAAGAGGGAGCTGTAGCAGAGAGCTGTGTAGAAGAACCCATGTACAAGAGTTCTGAAATTAATATATATGAATCTTTGCTTCAGACTCATGGTCTTATAATGATTTATGTGTGTACGTGTTGAATGTTATGCTTATGGTTGTTTACTCTTTCTGTTACACGATTGTTGTTATGTTGTGTATGTAGGATTTCATGTTAAGTGTTTGAAATCTGAGAGAGTAAAGAAATGAGTTTCAATTGTTTTTCACTTCTTGAGTAAAAGTTTCTGCAAGGAGTGCAGTGAAGCATCCGCAAGGAGTGCGTTGACGGATTCAGAGTTCATTTCTGAAAGCTCAAGAGGGATAACGTTGTTCTCATTTTCTACAGAAGTGTAAGAAGGCACAGAAGCCATGCAAGGCATGTGCAGGCTGGTAGGAATTTTAGAATTCCTAGACAAATGTGAAATACTACAGTTGCAATGAATTGCACAAAGTCAAAGAACTCAAATACTTGGGAGTATTTGAAGAAGTGTCGCAAGGAGTGCGTGCAAGGACCTTTTAGAAGGTGTAAAGGTTGTGAAGGTAGAGCTCAGGAGGGTTAAAACCTTTCAAAGCACTGAAGAGTAGAAGAGGAACTTCATTCATCGAGAAGAGACCAAGTCGAAGCAAAGGAAGTGTTGAAGAGAATCAGAGGAGAAGAATTTCATAAGGAATTTGGACAGTCGAGGTTTTCCAAGGAGAACTCTCGAAACAACGAAGATCGTTTTATCTGCGGAAGCTTCTAGGTGGATAATGGTCACGATAGAGCTATCCTTTGGATAGCCTATATTAACACCATCCGTTGATCATGATTCCCAGGGCCATCAGATTATTTCGTAGTTCGGACTTCAGAAGTCTGAGTTGTAAGTTTGGGTCTTGACATGTCAAGTACCCGAAGTCTAAAAGAAACCTTGTCTGTGTGAGGTGGAGAAGTGGAGTGTTGGAGTTTCGAAATCTCAGAGTTCGGGATTTTGGGAGATCCGAAGTCAAGTGTTCGGGCATAGTATAGCGAAGAACCCAAAATTTGCAGAGCGGGAGAGTATTGTCGGGACTTCAGAAGTCGGAAATTCAGCATTCCCGTTGACAAGGGTCTACACTCCACATTGAATTTTCCGAAGTTGCGAATCTCGAAAGAGCGCGAAGAGTATATGTGTTTCAGAAAATCAGAATTCGGGAAACTGGAGATTGCAAGGACATAAGGTGGTTCGAGAGTTCCAAAATCCCAATACCCAGAAAACCGAAACAAAGAGGGGGTGACACGTGGAAGGGAAAGAGACTTCCTGTCAAGGTTCACGAAACCATAGGAGGAGAATTACCATTTCGGTATTTCAGAAGTTCGAAGACCAGAAGGTGGAGAGGACAGAGAGTTCGAGATTTGACATATCGAACTCCTGGTATGTGAAATCACGCTGACCGTTGGATCAAAGGAAGGTTCATAGCCATTGGTTTCTATGGGAGCAGAACAATAGTGTTTAAGTGATTCAGAATTCATCATACCGGGAGTCCTGTTGACCAGAGAACGAATATAGTGAAGAGGAGAACCCGGTACGCGAAATTCCAAAAGGATTTCAGAAGATGCATTTTGGTACTTCAGGGTTCGAAAATTCGGGAGTCCCGAGGACCTAGCGAAATACTTTTCGGCATTTGCAGTCCTAAAAATGCGAAGGAAGGATAAAGCGGGAGAATTACGTTTCGGTGAACCGGGAACCAGAAAATCAGGATTCCATGGGTCAAGGAGTAGAGTTGCACGCCGTTGCAACTCGCGAACTCCCGAAATCCAGAAAGCCGAAATAGAAGGTAAAGAAAATCCAGTTGTAACATATCGGGTTTCGGAGGAAAGAAGGAGCAGGGTGCTCAACCATAGGATTCGTGAAATCATGAAATCCGATATCCCGAAGTAAAGAGGGAATCTCCTCAAGGTTTGTTGTGGGTGTTGATTTCCCGAAAGGGAAATAGAAGAGCCAATCGAGATCTTAGGGGCCGAAAGAGGAAGATCCTGTGCGGATCCTGACCTGGGGGTTTGGTGGTTTGCGACACTATCACTAGTAACCCTTATAAGTTTTAACTTCTATAAACATTAACCCATATAATCTCGAACCATTATAACTTGTAACCCATAAGCCATATAATTCATTTAAACCCCAAACCTAAGCACTATAACCCCTAACTAAAATATATTATAACATGTAACCCTTACAAACCTTAAATCCTAATGGTCATCATGCTTCCCCTAAGAAATATAGGCCCTAAAAACTATAAATTTTAATCCATGTAACCCATATCTCATGCCATTCTTAATCCCTATAACCTCAAACCCTGTTGGACACACCAACCACACTGAGAGGGGGAGGTGAATCAATGTCTAGCTCTTTTCACAATTATTTCTTCCTTTAGTTAGCTACCACTTCAAACATTATCATTCATTACTTACACTCACTATTATTTGCTTGCATGTAAACATGTGTCAACAACATTCATCAATAATAAAGAACTATGAACCATCATCACAATCAACACAATGAGCACCAGATATATGTGTAAGCTTTTGTATTATGTTGTTACATGAAGACTACAATCTCTAGGGCTTTATCAACACCAATTGAAAAGAGCACCAACTCCAAGAGAGTACCAACTCTCAAATACAATACCCAACTTGTAGAGCTCAACACCAATTGAGATGTGAGGATTCCAACCCTCAAGTACAAGACCCATCTTGTAGACTAAAAACATTATGTCAAACTATACCAACAATATTCAAATATTTTCTACAGGTACGCAACATGTATATAATTCAACACATGTATGTATGCAAGTTGTCTTCTTGCAGCCTATGTATGTGAGTTGTCTTCTTGTATCCTATGTATGTACGTGACCTATCCTTTGTCATCCTACATACACCTTCAAAAAACTAGGGTTTTCAGTTTTCTAGAACTCCAAAACTTTTGGCCCTTCATACCTTTGATTCCTCTGTCACATCAAGTTGTAACCTGTCACTATATTCCATATCATCAACCATATGCAGATCTATACCATGTCATAAATGAAGCATCTCCAACAACTTATGGATGTCCCTCATGCATACATCATCATACAACATAGATATCCATCAACTAAGTACAATTATAACAGTACAATACCATACATAAAAGTGTTTCTCACTCAACCAACCAACCAACATATACCATATCCATGTACAAGACGAACCATATAAAGAATGCCTCAAGAATTCACCATATCATACGCAAATCTATGCATAAAAACAAACATGTAACCATACCAAATATTTTGTAGCTAACCTGAACCTACACAATGTTGACCTTGGAACTTGCTTCTGGAATCTGGGGACCTAGCACCAACATCTAATCAAGTGTCCAAGACGTTTTTAGATGTGTGTGACCTCCTCTTCTTCTTCCTGCATATGTACATGACCTGTCCTTCTATGGACCACGTATGTACGCAACATATCCTTCTACAACCCATGTACAACTTCAAAAAAATAGTTTTTTCTTCAAATTATGCAACTCCAAAAATTTTGTCGCCAACCCTCCTTTGCTACCTCAGACTTGCGTAGCTTCATCATATGTATCAATGATTACTTGCAATAAACCTTTCAAAAAATAATAGGTATTAAATGTGCTCAATATTGGATGATAATAAGAGACCCTTTCTCTATTATTTATACTCTCCAAGTAGCTTCCTCTATGATGCAGGAGCATCTCTCCACGTCAATCAGCTAGCCAGCCAACCCATGTCAGTGCATGCATTCAATGAAGAGATGCAAAACCCTCATTTCAAATTTGAATTTGAATGTAATAAATGTTGTAAGGTTGTTGACCCATGAATTCGTTCCTTTGTGCAGGCATAGTTGTAGGTAGCCTTGAATGTTTATAAGACTGCAATCTAGATCCGATTCTGGACTAGACAACCCATTCAATGTAATTGAATAGGGTAGGTAGATTGGAGGGAAGAGCTCGAAGAGCCCCCTCATTTAAAACATATTTTGATCTCTTTTGAGTTAGTAGCATAGTATCATAGTCGCAGGGAATATGCAGAGAGACGAATCCGAGACTTTGTTACAGTCCATGCTCAGAACACCATTGTAAACAAACAGTTTTATATTAATACAAACATACAGTTTTCCTGTAATGGTTATGCTTATGTGTTGAATGAATGTCTTTTGAGTGTTCGTTTATATGCTATATATGTATGTTAGGATTGCATATGCAGGAGTTGTTTGATTTTAGGTTTAGAGGTCTTTGAGTCTTCATGCCAGGAGGGCGTGACAGAACACTGCGGGTTCTGATAGCCAGTGCTTAGAGAGCACTTCCAGTTCTGCAGAATTTGGACAAAGGCATGATAAGAGGGCACGACAACTGAAATCATTAGCTCAGGAGAATACCTCAAGGTTGCTGAATACCTTGGAGGCAAGATTGTGTAGAGAATACACGGTAAGAAGACAAAAATCTACGAGGAGTTATGTAGAGCTCTGCCTAGAGGGAATTGAGCATATGCACAGGCTACATTGAGGAGGAAACCTATTGTGAGTTCATAGGAGACAAAATCGCTATGGGATTCCGCAAGAACTCTGCCAAGTGGGCATCGAGTAAATGTACGGGGTGCATTTAGGAGACATTCTTCCAAGAGGGCATTGAGCCAGTGTGCAGACAGGCACAGGAGGGAAGAACTCTTTGAGTTCTGGAAATTGAAGAAGATTCCAAAGAGAGGGATCCTCACAGGGTTACTAAACACCCTGCAGACTCAGCCATAGGTTTCTTGAGCAAAGGAGTGCCAGGAGGGAATCAAATTCTCCATCTAAAGGAGAAGGAAAAAGGATTGAGTTCTTTAGAATGTTTGGGCCAGTGATAATCTCAGAAGAGATAGCACCGAGTTAGTGTGTAGAGACTCTGAGAGGAAGGCAGTTGTCGTGGAAACCTCTTAAGGTTTCAAGAGAAGATCAAGCTCAGGAGGGAGAGTGATTTTACGCACAGAGGCCACAAGAGGTTGCAGAGGCCAGAGAGAAAATCCTTTGGAAGGTCTGAGTTTAGAGAATCTTAGGAGGAACAACGTCATTGAGAATCCGGGCAAGACTCAAAGTTGTAGAGTTTGCAGAGGGAAGGAGCAAAGGTCGAGGCCTTTGGACACTTGGAGAATTCTTCCAAGTTCAGGAAGAACACGTATGCTCAGGAGGAGAGGCACAACTGCCATCAGATCAGCTGATAAGGATATCTGGATCGTAGAAGTCTTCACATCCAGGGAGCGATGCAGGAGAGCGTGCACAACAGGGGAGATTGTGAGTCATTGGATCTCACACAGATCATCGAAATCCGTTGGATCAGTCGGAAGCTACACGTGGTTTAATCCTTAAAGCGCAAAGCAGATAACCGAAGAAGTTCTGAAAAGGGTAGAGCATATCGGGATTTTGGAGTTCAAGATTTCAGAGGTCCTGATGCTGAGGATATCGAGCAGTTCATGGTAAGAAGTCCTGAAAGAGATCTGAACCATCCATCCGAGGGAGGACACGTGTCGCGTGATCACCCATTTTGGGGATTTAGACACTGGGAAACATAGAGGGAAGTCTCTCTACTTCGCAAGTCACGAAGTCCCGAAATAGATCTGGACTGTCCATCTAGGGAGGACACGTGGAGGAGATCAGGGAGTCCACTGGGTTTTTGGATACCGAGGATTTGAGAAGACAGAAGAGTCGTGCCACAGGGATCGTGGAGTCTCAAAATCCAAAATAGGATCAGAAGTGTCCAGGGAGAGGACGCATGGCAGCAGGAGGATACTTCAGTACTTCAGGTACCAGGAGTCTCAAAGGACAGTGGAGGATTAGTGCCACAGGGTTCGTGAAAGTTCGAAACGTGAAACCCAGAAATCCTATTGTAGAGGTGAGGACACGTGGCAGCAGGAGGGTACTTCGAGTACCGGGAGTACCAGAGGTCAGCGAAGGTTCATTGCAATGGGATTCGTGAAACTCTGAAACACGAAGTCCTGAAAGCATTAAGAAGAGAGCAGTATAGCCGGGAGTATTTCGGCATACCGGGTACCGGGATTTCGGAAATCCTGAGTACATGAGATCCAGGCTTTATTAGAGGAAAACTTTGCAAAAGGATCAGGGCCGTTGATTCGAGGAGTAGATCAGAGATGTTGATCTAGGCAAGGAGTAAAAAGGGCCACACCGTCACTTCGGTATTTCGGAAACCGGAAGTTTGGGAGAGAAGGGAACAAGAGGAAAAGCCTTGCATCAGGAGAACCCGAAATGCGAAAGTCCGAAAGGATTTTTAGGAGACGTCATTTTAGAAAATCGAGGTTCAGGAATTTGGGAGTTCTGAAAGCAAGGATTCAGTGCTTCGGTGTTTGAAAGCTCAAAATTACGAAAAGTGAAGACCCGGAAGAAAATCATTTCGGAATATCGGGTTTTGGTATTTTGGGGAATCTTGTGGATAAGAGGTCCAAAGAATTTCGGTGTTGGGAAACCCAAAATTATGAAGAAGGAGGAGGCCGAGACATTGGCACATCGGATTTTTGGGAGTCAACATTTCAGGAGTCCAAAGGACAGGAGTTCGGGCTCTCGCGTTAATAAATCCTGAAAGAAATAGGACTGCGGTCGTATGGGAAGTGGTCACGTGGACCAAGGCATAGCCTAGGGGGCTAACTGCTGTGAACTTCATTTCGGCGTTTCGACATTTCGGTGATCAGGAGATCGAAGAGTCAAGGACTCTTGACGTCAGGATACTGAGAGTCCCAAAACCCGAATTTCATGGTTGTGTGTAAAGGCCGTGAGAAGAACAGAAGGACCTGTGGATCGAAAATTTGAGATTCCAGTGGGGAATCGAAGGAGCTACTTTGGCTCAGGGAGAAAATGGAACGATCCTGTGAGCAGATTCCTTTGGAGGGTCCAGGGGTCTGCGTCATCAAGTGGTATCAGAGTGGGACTTCATCTATATATTTCAGGTGAAGCGAGGAGAAGAAGACAGAGTATTGGAAGCTATGTGATGATTGTTTGTAGGTAGAGATCAATCAAGAAGACAGTCAGGAGGACTGTAGGAAAAGATGAAACACTCAAAGTTACAGAGTGACAACAACAAATCTATTAGAAGGGAAGATAAACAGAAGGCTAACATGGCTATTGAAGGTCATATGCGTGTTGTAAAGAAGGACCGCCAGCAACAGGAGAACACTGCATGGGACAAATAACTCGCCAAGATAAGAGAGAGGATGGATGAACTTGAATTTGGGATGCAACAGGATGCCAAATCACGATGGGTATATGAATGGCCCATGAGGAAGCCAAAGATAAAATGGCCAGTCAAGGAGTTGATGGCTATAAGACAACGTAGGCAGTTAAGAGTATGGTTGAGGCATGTTGAAAACCTCAACGGACCAGAAGAGATGATTCAGGTATGTGAACCAGAGACTGGGATAAATCTCAGTGATGCTGAGGATGACATGGGATCAGCTGAAGATATCAAGAACTTCCAAGAGGAAAGGACAAAAATTCCCAATTGCCAGGAGGGAAAAGAGTGGAGATTATTGCAGGATCTCATAGACTGTCATGAGGATAGCCAAGGAATTTCACATTTCCAGGAGGGAAATGAGACGAGGTCATTGCGGGATCGCATGGACTGCCAGGAGGGAAACAGGAAAATCCCAATTTGCCAGGTGGGCATGGGAATGGAAATGAGGCTATCTGAAAGTCTCATGGACTCGGAGGAGAGTTCATATCAACAAGGGATGTTGGTAAGTGGATATTCATGTGATTTTTCAGGTCATGTGAATGAAGATGATGACAAGTTAAAAACTTGCACCATCCAAGAGAAGGAAGATCGGAGAAACCTTCTAATGATTGGATGAATTCAGATATTCCTGCCACTTAACCTAGTTGAGGCAGAGATCTGTGTTGTCGATGAAGCAACAACAACAGAAGAAAGACATCCAGCTGTGACTGTCAAAGAATAAGTGGAGTAGACATTAGAGACTGCACAAGTAGAGGAAGAAGATGAGCATTCTAAGGAGTGGCTCAATACTTTCAGCTAGGAAGCTAAAAAGACTGTAGCATTGGAGCTTGCAGAAGTAGAAGAAGAAGAAGAAGAAGAGACAAAAAACATGAGTTTTGTTGATCTGTGTAAACAGATTGAATCCCTGGAGATAAGGGTGATAGTGCAGGGCATGCACATCTAGAAAGTGAGGCTGGGAACAAATGAAGGAGAATACTAGCCCAAGGAGCAGCTGGAAGAGGTTGGACTTGAGCCAACACAAGGAGATGTGGCAGCAGAAAAAATGTCACAAAAGATGATGGTTGAACAACAGATTAGTCAAGAGAAGACTGCAGAGATGAAGACTGCAGCAGAGTGGACACTTAGTGCCACAGAGAATAGAGGAGATGACATGGGATATCATTGTGATCTATCCATCTGCAGAAAATTTTTACAGCAGAGGAGACTGCATGAATAGAGACAACCACTGGAGAATATGGACGAAGTGATTGAGAAGATCAGAAGGCTGATGGTAGAGTTAGTAGAGACTGCCAACAAGGAGAAGCTGGGCAGAGCAGAAGCAGCAACAGTGCAACAGAAGTAGCAACGACAAAGAAATGGTGCAGAGAGACAGCTCCAGAAATTTGTCTAGGATCCAGGAGGATTTCAACAACTGAGATGGGAAGCACATGAGTAGGAGCTCATGAATTTTGCAGCTGAGGAGTATGATGCAGGAGCATCTCTCCACGTCAATCAGCCAACCATCCAGCCCACGTCAGCGCACGCATTCAATGAAGAGAGGCGCAACCCTCATTTCAAATTTGAATTTGAATGTAATCAATGTTGTAAGGCTGTTGAGTCGTGAAGCCATGCCTTTGTGTAGGCATAGCTGTAGGTAGCCTTGAATGTTTGTAAGGATGTAATATAGATCCAATTCTGGACTAGACAACCCATTCAATGTAATTGAATAGGGTAGGTAGATTGGAGGGAAGAGCTCGAAGAGCCCCCTCATGTAAAAGATATTTTGATCTCTTTTGAGTTAGTAGCAGAGTAGCATAGTTGCAGAGAGTATCCAGAGAGAGGGAGATGAGACTTTGTTACAGTCCACACTCAGAACACCATTGTAAACAAACATTTTTATATTAATACAAACAAACAGTTTTCCTGTAATGGTTCTGCTTATGTGTTGAATGAATGTCTTTTGAGTGTTCGTTTATATGCTATAGATGTATGTTAGGATTGCATCTACAGGAGTTGTTTGATTTTAGGGTTAGAGGTATTTGAGGCTTCATGCTAGGAGGGCATGACAAAACACTGCGGGTTCTAATAGCTAGTGCTTAGAGAGCACTTCCAGTTCTGCATAATTTGGACAAAGGCGTGCTAAGAGGGAATGACAATTGAAATCATTAGCTCAGGAGAAGACCTCAAGGTTGTTGAATACCTTGGAGGCAATAATATGTAGAGAATACACAGTAAGAAGACATAATCTCTGAGGAGTTTTGTAGAGCTCTGCCTGGAGGGAATTGAGCATATGCACAGGCTGCATTGAGGAGGAACTCTGCTGTGAGTTCATAGGAGACAAAATCGCTGCGGGATTTTGCAAGAACTCTTCCAAGTGGGCATTGAGTAAATGCACAAGGTGCATTTAGGAGACACTCTGCCAGGAGTGCATTGAGCCAGTGTGCATACAGACACATGAGGGAAGAAATCTTTGAGTTTTGGAAATTGAAGAAGAATCCAAAGAGAGGGATCTTCACAGGGTTACTAAACACCCTGCAGACTCAGCCATAGGTTGCTTGAGAAAAGGAGTGCCAGGAGGGCATCAAATTCTCCATCTGAAGGAGAAGAAAAAAGGATTGAGTTTTTTAGAAGGTCTAGGCCAGTGAGAAGCTCAGAAGAGATAGAACTGAGTTAGTGTGCAGAGACTCTGCGAGGAGGGCAGGAGTCGTGGAAACCTCTTAAGGTTTCAAGAGAAGATCAAGCTCAAGAGGGAGAGTGATTTTACGCAAAGAGGCCGCAAGAGTTTGCAGAGGCCAGAGAGAAAATCCTTTGGAAGGTCTGAGTTTAGAGAAGCTCAGGAGGAACAACGTCGTTGAGAACACAGGCGAGACTCAAAGTTGTAGAGTTCGCAGAGGGAAGGAGAAAAGGTCGAGGCCTTTGGACACTTGGAGAATTCTTCCAAGTTCAGGAAGAATTCGTATGCTCAGGAGGAGAGGCACAACTGTCGTCAGATCAACTGATAAGGAGATCTGGACTGTAGAAGTCTTCACATCCAGGGAGCGACGCAGGAGAGCATGCACAGTAGGGGAGATTGTGAGTCGTTGGATCTCACACAGATCGTCGACAGCCGTTGGATCGGTCGAAAGCTATGCGTGGTTTAATCCTTAAAGTGAAGAGCAGAGAACTGGAGAAGTTCTGAAAAGGGTAGAGCGTATCGGGATTTCGGAGGTCCTGATGCTGAGGAGATCAGGAAGTTCATGGTAAGAAGTCCTGAAATATATCTGAACCGTCCATCTGAGGGAGGACACGTGTCGCGAGATAACCCATTTCGGGGATTCAGACACCGGGAAACACAGAGGGAAGTCTCTCAACTTCGCAAGTCGCAAAGTCCCGAAATAGATCTGGACCATCCATCTAGGGAGGACATGTGGAGGAGATCAGGGAGTCCATCGGGTTTTCGGATACCGGGGATTTGAGAAGACAGAAGAGTCGTGCCACAGGGATCGTGGAGTCCCGAAATCTAAAAGAGGATCGGAAGCGTCCAGGGAGAGGACACGTGGCAGCAGGAGGATACTTTGGTACTTCGGGTACTAGGAGTCTCAAAGGACAGCGGAGGATTAGTGCCATAGTGTTCGCGAAAGTCCAAAACATGAAACCCCGAAAAGTTGTTATAGAGGTAAGGACACGTGGCAGCAGGAGGGTACTTCTGGTACCGGGAGCACCAGAGGTCAATGAAGTTTCATTGCAACGGGATTTGTGAAACTCTGAAACATGAAGTCCCAAAAGTGTTCAGAAGAGAGCAGTATAGCCGAGAGTATTTCGACATATGGGGTATCGGGATTTCAAAAATCCTAAGTACATGAGATCTGGGCTTTATTGGAGGAAAACTTCGGAAAAGGATCAGGGTCATTGATTCGAGGAGTGGATCAGAGCCGTTGATCTAGGCTAGGAGTAAAAAGGGCCACACCGACACTTCGGTATTTCAGAAACCGGAAGTTCGGGAGAGCAGGGAACAAGAGGAAAAGCCTTGCGTCAGGAGAACCCGAAACGCGAAAGTCCGAAAGGATTTTCAGGAGACGTCATTTCAGCAAATCGGCGTTCGGGACTTTGAGAGTTCTGAAAGCAAGGATTCGGTGTTTGAAAGCCCAAAATTACGAAAACTGAAGACCCGGAAGAAAAGCATTTCAAAATACCGGGTTTCAGTATTTCGGGGAATCTTGTGGATAAGAGGTCTGAAGAATTTCAGTGTTGGGAAACCCGATATCGCGAGGAAGGTGGAGGCTGGGACTTTGGCACATTGGCTTTTAGGGAGTCAACATTTTGAGAGTCTAAAGGATAGGAGATCGGGCTCTCGCATTAATAAATCCTGAAAGAAATAGGACTGCGGTCGTAAGGGAAGTGGTCACGTGGACCAAGGCATAGCCTAGGGGGCTAACTGTTGTGAACGTCATTTTGACATTTTAGCATTTCAGTGATCGGGAGATTGAAGAGTCAAGGACTCTTGACATCAGGATACTGAGAGTTCCGAAACCCGAATTTCATGGTCGTGTTTAAAGGCCGTGAGAAGAACAGAAGGACCTGTGGATTGAAAATTTGAGATTCCAGTGGGGAATCAAAGGAGCTACTTTGACTCGGGGAGAAAATTGAACGATCCTGTGAGCATATTCCTTTGGAGGGTCCAGGGGTCTGCGTCATCACTCTAAGGGTTATATTCTAACTTCTTTACCCAGTTTCCTTCTTTTAGGGATAACCCACTTCTAACTACTTTGTCCACTTACAACTATTTTATCCACAAATAGTAAATTCTCCACTTCTAGTTGCAACTAATTTATTTTTAATTATTTTCTTATTGCAACCACTTATCCCATGACTAACTCCTAGTTGCAACCACTTTCACTAGTCAACTTATTCTAGGAGATTCTAGAACAATTTGACTTATTTGACCTTCTAGGGGCTTCTAAATAACTCATTAGGGTTCTCCAACTTTACTGAACCATATCTCCTCAACCGTGAGGAACCACGTGGCGTACCACATATCACGGGAAATGGAACGACATGTATTATCCATCTAGTATAGTATCACCTTAAAATTCACTAATCTTAATTACATTATTCCTCAACCAAAATTGGGTTCCTAAACCATACCTCTGGAGCTACCAGAATGTGCTACTAGACATACTCAAGGTTTGACATCAATCTCTAAGGGTTGACATCAATATACAATATCACAATATCACTCTCGAAGGGTTGACATCAATGACAACCAACTATCCAAAACAATTGTCCATCAATCTAAACCAACTTTCTGAAATTCCCCCCCTTTGGCATTGATGGAAGCACCAACATTGATGGAAACACTTATTCATGACAACACACATACTCATACTCCTCATCAATGTTTCTATCTCTCCCCTTTGACATCAATGGAAAAGTGTATCTCTCCTTGGGCCCAGTTGCTCCCCCTTACTGAACTCTCATTGGGGATGCTCCCCCTGTTTGCACAGTCCTTTGGGATGCTCCCCCTATATAAACTATCATTTGGGATTCTCTAACCAATTATGGGAAAAATGAATAACTCCCCCTGTGGGTATGTCTCCCCCTTTCTTCTCTGCAATATGTCGTGTAATCATTGTGAAAAATATGCTACTAATGTAATATGCTTCTTCTACGGATGTTGTTTCTCTACCATTGCACTAATCAACTACTCAAGAATACCATGATATTCTCTTCCTTTGATGGTCCTTGGACCTATCCATGCATCATAAAATGGTCCATCAATTTGTTATACTACTCTGTAACTGTTGTTGTAATTGTCTCTGTCACAATTTTATCATTGTCTCATCAACCTGTATCTAATCATCAACCATCTAAATCATACATCAAATGTATACCAACATACGTACTATCTCATAATATCAACAGTGAATCATGAACAAAGCATCAACCATCAACCATGCATCAACTTGTACCTGTACCATCAACAAGTGTATACATACATACTATCTCATGATATCAACTATGAATAGTGAATCATAACCAAAGCATCAACCATGTACAACATGTGGCATGCCATGTGCCAACCATGCACATCAACCATGTACATTAACACCATATCATATACCATAACATATCATCAATGAAGTGCCTCAACCATATGCCAAGAATATGTGCCAAATGTGTACCAAACATATATCAAGATCATCAACAAGTGCATCTATCAACAACCATACACCATGCCAAGCATGTAGCTCAAAGAAGTGTCATATCACTCATGATATTCCTCAACCAACTACCATAAACTATATGACACAAACCATATGCCAAGAAATGTATCTCAATCTTGTACCAACAATCTATACCAGCACAAGTGCATCAACTATGCACAACACAACCTGTCACAACAACCTATCACATCAACTTGTCTTATCAATCTCATCAACCAAATCAGATCTATTCACCAAGATCAAACACCAAGACAAATCACAAAAATAAACAATATGTACCACAATCAAGATGTGCTTCTAAAGTTATACCAATACATATATGCCACATCATCCATAAACCATGTTCCAAGAATACTACTATCAATTTCCTCTAACAATGTACCAAGTATGTACCAATCATGCATCAATTATAGATCAAGCTATGACTCATCAATATGTGCCAATCGTGCATCAATTATATATCAAACTATGACTCATCAAGATGTACCAAAATCACCATACCATACACCTCATGTATGTGCCAACTCATCAACTATATGTCTCAATATGTAACTCAACCATATATCAAATACATACACCAAGATATCCAATAAATAAGCCTCTTACAATACATCACACTACCATAAACTCTTATATCAAACCATGTGCCAAAAAATATCTTTTATGTAGCAGCAAGAATGTACTAATCATATACCAAGATCACCAATAAATTCCTCTCACAATACACCTCAAGATATTTCAATAGATCTCACACATGTATCAATCATGTACTACAAAAAATCTGCATCAAAACCATTCACTACAGCAAGTATAATGCATCAATAATACCTCTATACATGTACCAAGAATATGCCTCAATGTATCAATAATGTACCTCTATATAGTATCACATTACCCATGATATACCTCATAAACAAAGTGTGATAACCTTACTGATAAGTACTCAACATAACCAACATTATACCTTAACAAAGATTCCTCAATCCACACACTAGGGTTTGTACCATGCATCCAAGATATGCCCCAAGAACATTCTCAAAAACTCAACTATATATCATCACCATACATTCATCAAACAATATTATGTTCAGACTTGTAGCTTTGTTACTAACATGGAACATCATACCTCTGATAAACTGTGTTGTACCATCAAACCATGTTGCAACTCATATGTACACCCCTTTTTTTTCAAATATTTACCTCAGGTATGTGACCTTTCTTCAGACATATCGCATATGTAATGACCTTTCTATAAGTCACCTCACGTATGTTCGCGAATTTTCCCATAGGGACCCATGTATGCCTTAGAAAATATTAAGCTTTCCTCATTCTTTATGCCTTCATTCATGTCTAGTTGTTCAGTCTTCTTCATCCACTTCTGAGAGTGTCCTAGTTTCTTAGTACTTGTTCTGTAAGCTTCCATCCTTTCAACATTATGTTTCTTCCATGTGTCATTTTATTTTCTTTCCATATTGTATGAATCATTTCTCATTAACTATCTCCTTCAATTCCATCAATCCTGGGATTTGTAGCCAAAACCACTACAACTGTAAGTTCTCATGGTGTGACAATGTGTAGCAATGTGTCTGACAAGATTACATCTCCAACATCTTAAGATGTTATTGAATCTTCCAACATATTTCCTTGCATAATGTCTTCAATCCAAATCTTTATGACCATAATCATTACATGAGAAATAGTGACCATTGAAAACATTTTCATACATGTGATTTTGTGTCAACCTTGAAGATATCTCTCTTCTGAATTTGATTTGAGTTGTAGGGATGGCTTATTGGTGTCTTCCTTGCTATGATCTTCTAAATATTTTATTTCTTTGTGTAGGTGCTTGACTTGAAGATTTTCTTTCACCCTTTGAAAATGAAGGACCTACATCATGCTTCTTAGAATTTCCAACTTCAGAGTGTTCAACTTTATTGTTGTATCCAAGACCAAATTTATCATTTGGTGATCTTTGACTATCGAGGATTTCATCCAAGAATATTGACTTGTTCATGAACTTGACATGAGTGTTTTACTTCTTGGCTTTCCTTCTGAGAACAACAATTTATGATTTCATCGTAATGACATGATTCTTCCTTTTCATTTTCCTGATTCTTCAATAGTTTCTCTATCCTTTTGGCTTCTTCAAGTTGGGTCCTTAGATTAACATTTTTTCTCTTGTTTCTTTTAGTTCTTCAAGGATTCTTCTAAGGTCATCGTCTACCTTCTTATTTTCTTTTGTTTTACCAATTATATCAGTGTTTAGTCTCTTGATCTCTTCTTCCTTTTCTTCTAATTGATTCATTTGCTCAGATATGATCTTTTTAGTTGTTTCTCTTTCTTCTTGTTTCTTAATCATTTGTTTTAGTTCCATGGTATACCTTTGTTACTTTTCTAGGGATTCCTTAGTGTTTATTTCAAGATACTCAAGAGAAAATGAACCATATACCACGTCCATGCTATCTTCTTCTAAACTAGTTATAATTTTATCTTCAAGATTTAACAAATCTTCATCTTCATATATAAGATAATTGTTCGCTGATTCTACACAAACTTCTTCTATTTCAGCTAGATCTTCTTATTTATTTGCAGGAGAACATTCAGAATTATTGCAATCATAATATTTTGGAGAGCCTTTACATTCATTGATTTTCTTCACATCCTTAATGGGATTGTCTTTTGTCTTGATATGCCTTCTCTAGCTTCATCCATAGGTCCTTGGTGTAGGTACATTGTCCTATGTTTTCTTTGACAGAACCTAAGAGTCCATTGAATATGGTATTGAGTGCCACTGCATTGTTCTTCATTGCTTCCTTCTGAGCTACAAATTTTGATTGTTTCTTCGAGGGAACTCATCCAAAAACAACTATGTCCCAAACATCTTCTCCTTTTCACTTCAAATATTATGATCGAAATACTCAAAATATCATAAAATAATAGAAGTACACACCATGTACAAAATTTCAACATGGATCAAAACTCCAATATAGATAAGTTACACAATAACTCCTTAAAGAATAGGGGAACCCCCTCCAAATAACCCAATACCATTCATACTTCACAATTCACATCTCAATAATGAATACATGATCTCTTATATATAGATATTCACAATTTCACATGAGGCCCCTTTATCACTAGGCTGACCCTATTACATATGTATTTACACATTACATGTACATTTAGGAACACCTGTTTGAGACTAGTCAATAGGACTAGTCATCTACTTTATCTTACACAGGGTGTATCTAAAAAAGTAGGATGCCCCAGAAGCTGAATTTTTTTATCATAGATACCTTGATAATTTCTATCAATATCCTCCAGATTTCATGGTCTAACACATTACAGAAAAAAAATTATAGCGAAAATTTTGCGATGACTAAATTCAGGATAATTCCAAAACCATATCTTACACAGTCTATATCTCCAAAAGTATAAGGCCCCAGGAGCTTAAATTTCAACCCAACGTACCTTGATATATATAATAAATATTCTTCAAGGGGTTCCTTTTGAAACACTGTAGAAAAAATGTTAAAGTGAAAATTCCAAGGTGTCTCAGATGTAGCAGCGAAACCCCAAGACCATGAGATTTTATACCAAATGTTATGATCCAAATACTCAAAATATCATAAAATAACAGAAGTACACACCATGTACAGAATGTCAACGTGGAGAAAAACTCCAATATAGATAAGTTACACAATAACTTCTTAAATAATAGGGGAAACCCCTCCAAATAACCCAATATCATTCATACTTCACAATTCACATCTCAATAATGAATACATGATCTCTTATATACAACTATTCACACTTGCACATGAGGCCCCTTAATCACTAGGTCGACCCAATAACATGTGTATTTACACATTACATTTACCTATAGGCCCATATATCCCCCCCTTTTGGTCATATCATATACATTTATCCATATTGATGCAGGAGCATCGCTCCCAAGCTAGCCACGCACCAGCCAGGTCAACAACGCATGCATTCAATGGGGTGGAGAGAGGCACAACCCTCTCATTTCAAATTTTGAATTTGAAAACAATGTAATTAAATGTTGTAAGGTCATCGAGCCATGAAGCTATGCCTACGAGAAGGCGTTAGGTAGAAATAGCCTTAAATGGTTGTAAGGCTGGAATCTAGCTCTGATTTGGACTAGACAGCCATTAATTGTAAATTCAATGTAATTGAATAGAGTAGGTGAGATGGAGGGAAGAGATCGAAGAACCCCCTCATGTAAAAATATTTTTTTATCTCATTTTGAGTGAGTTGGTAGATAGAGAAGGAGCCTAGACTCTGTCAAAGTCTGAGCTCAAGAACACCTTGTAAAGAGAGGCATTTCATATTAATAAAGAGACCAGATTTCCTGCATTGAGACTCTGTATGTGCTTATGTGTTTATGAATGTCTATATGTATGTTCTTTATATGTTTTAGATGTGTGTTGGTATGCATTTGCAGGGACAGATAGGTTCTGCTATTTGTTGATTTCTTTGATTTTAGTTTTGGGGTTCTTTGAGGCTTCATGCCAAGAGGGTGTGACAGAACGTTGCGGGTTCTGAAAGCCAGTGCATAGATGCACTCCTGAATTCTACAGAATTTGGGCAAGGACGTGCCAGGAGGGTGCACCAGCCAAAATAATTGACTCAAGGAGGAAACCTCATGGTTGTTGAATACCTTGGAGGTCAGGCTGTGTAGAGGAGAACACAGTAGAAGACAGAATCTCTGAGGAGTTCTGTAGAGCTCTGCCAGGAGGGCATTGAGAAAGTGCACAGAGCGCACAGGAGAACTCTTCTTATAGATCAATGAAGGGAACATAATCACTGAGGGATTATGCAGGAGCTCCGCTAGGAGGGCATAGAGTAAGTGCCAATTTGCACAGGAATAACTCTTTCGAGTTCTGGAACAGAGAAGTGTCCAAGAGATATGACCTTCACATGGTTGCTGAATACCCTGCAGACTCAACAAGGAGTTGCTTGAGAAAGAGACTGCCAAGAGGGCATCAGATTCTCCATCTGAGGGAGAAGAAAGGGTTAAGTCCCTTAGAGGTCTAAGCAATAGAGAAGCTCAGGAAAGATAGAACCTTCGTGTGTGTAGAGACCTTGTAGGAATCACAGAGGTCGAGGAAACCTTTCAAGGTTTCAGAGAAGAGAAGATCAACAGGAAAAGTGCCTTTGTGCACAAGAGAGACAACTACAAGAGGCGTAGAAGTCAAATAATCCTTCGAGGATTCAAAGAGGACAAATCTCAGGAGGGAAATCATTTTCAAAGAATGCAGACATAAACTGAAGTCACAGGCTTCGTAGCCACATGACCAAAAGATGAGGTCTTTGATAAGTTGAATTCTTCCAAGGTTCGGGAAGAAATAGAGTGCTCCCAAGGAGGGAAGCACAGTTTTCGTCGAATCAGGCGAGGATAAGATCTGGACCATTCAAAGTTTCACATCCAGGAAGCACTATGATATCGCAGCGGAAAAGAATAGATCTGGGCCATCAAATCTAGCTCATACAGCCGATAGCCATTGAATCTGTTGAAAGGAGCACGAGGTTTAAACCCTCGCAAGTAAAGGAAAGAACCCGGAAAGTCCCAAAATGGCAGAGGCATCAGGATTTCGAGTTCATAACTTCGGAGGTTCCAAGGAGAGGAGACCGCGAAACTAGAGGTCACAGGTCGTGAAATCTCGAAAGGATCAGAACCATCCATTTTGGAGGACAGGTGGCAAGGATTAGGATTATCTCGTGAACTCGGGTATCGTGAGCTGGGAGGCAGAAGCCTTTACTCTTCAAAGTTATAAGTCATGATATCGCGATGCGATCTTAACCATTGATTGAGGAGGAAGAAGAGTCCTGAGATCTGGCATCTCGATACATCGCTTATCGGAGGTTCGGGGCTTGGAGGAACTTCCTTTCGACTATGGAAGTCGTGAAGTACTGAGAACCGAGGCTCACGTGAACACGTGGCATGTATGATAGGTGGGCCACATAGTTGACAGGTGGCGTAACAAAAAATGCCAAAGGTAGATGGAAGAGGTGACAGGCGGAGGACACGCGTCACCTGGGAAAGGGGTCAACATCCTGTTGAATTCTCGTGCTTCGGGTTCTCATAAGAAAAGAATGCCAAGGTTTGAAACTCCAACTCTCGAAGTCACAAATTTGTGAGAGGCGCTAGAGTTATCCCTAGCCTACAGTTATATGTAGAGGGCTCAATTAGAAGGATCCATACCCATATCGTCACCTTGGGTATTGGGATTTTGGAGAAGGAGGAGTCGAGAGCTTCGACTCACAAACTTGCGAGATCGCGAGTTGTGAAAAGGCACTTGTGGTAAGGCCTTGGTCATAGCGCTATGGTCGTTGGGAGGAGGTGAAGCTCATTCCTAGCTCCTGTTCGCACAAGTGGAGTTTCCGAAGGACATGTGGATCGAAATTGTTGAAGATTCTGACAGGGAATCGAAGGAGCCGCTTCGGCTCAAGGGGAATTTAAGAACGATCTTGAGCAGATCTCGGCCTGAGGGTTTGGGGGTCTGCGCCATTTAGTATCAGAGTGAGATTCTTTCGGTATATTTCAGGAAGAGAGGATAGAGAAATATTACTTTGATATACAACAAGTAGTATTAGAGGCAGCTTGCAGAGACAGGAAGAAGGAGATAGAGTATTGGAACTTTGTGGTGATTGTTTGTAGGTGTACAATAGTCAAGGAGACAATCAGGTGGACTGTAAAGGAAGGCTGGAAGCACTTAGATTTGTAGAGTGATAGCAGTGAGTTTTTCAGGAGGGCAGACAAATAGGAGGCGAGATGGCTACTGAAGTCCATGCATGCGATGGAAGGAAGGTCCATCAACAGTAGAGCAATGATGCGATGGACAAAGAACTCATTGAGATCAGAGAGAGAATGAAAATTCTTTCATTTCGGATGCAGGAAGATGCTAGATCGCATTGGGTGTATGAATGGCCCATGAAGACAAAGGTAAAATGGCCAGTCAGGGAACTGTTGGGTAAAAGATAGAAAAGGATGTTAAAGGGATGGTTGAGGCATGATGAAAACCTCAACGAACCAGAAGAGGAGATGGTTCAGGTATGTGGACCAGAGACTGGGAGAAATCTCAGTGATGATGATGAACTGAGATCACTAGAATATCTCAGAGACTGCCATATGAGCAGAGATGAACTTTTTGATTTCCAGGAGGGCAATGAGATGAGATCAATGCGGGATCTCACAGACTGTCAAGAGGATAGCAGGGAAAGTTCAGATTGTCAGGAGGGCAATGAGATGAGGTCTGAGGATCTCATAGACTGTGAGGAGAGCAGCAGAAAAATCCCAATTTTCTAGGAGGGAAAGGGAGAGCATATGAGCTCAGAGCTAAGTTCATATCAGTATATGCAACTGATAGAGGTGGATCAGAGGAAACTTTTGATGATTGGGGGGATTGGAATATTCCTGCCATATTGCCCAAGGGAGGCAAAATTTTGTGATGCCGTTGAAGTAGCAATAGCAGACCGACAACCAACATTGACTGTCAAGGAAAAAGAAGCATCGGAGAAGATGTTAGAGGCTGCCCAAATAGAGGGAGATGAGCATTCCGAGGAGTGGCTCAACATTTTCAGCCAGGAAGCTGAAAAGACTACAACATTGGAGCTTGCAGAAGCAGAAGAGGAAAAGGTAGACAACATGAGATTTGTTGATCTGTGGGATCAGATTGAAACCCTGGAGAGAAGGGTAGAGGTGAAGAGCATGCACATCAAATAGATGAGGTTGGAAACTAATGGAGGAGATTTCCAGGCTGAGGAGGAGTTGAAAAAATATGGACACATACCAGCAAGAGGAATGGAAGCAGCAACACTTTCAGATGAAGAGGCTGAATAACAGGTCAGTCAAGGGAAGACTGCAATAGGGTGGAAAATTAATGCCACACAGGGAGAATTTGAGCAACAGCTCAATGATGTGACTACAAGGTTGAACTTTGCAATAGAGTGGCAAGTTGAGGCCATAGGAGATGAAGAGGATAGCATGGGAGATCATGGTGATCTACCCATCTACAGAAAGAGATTGCAGCAGAGGAGACTGCATGAATAGAGTCATCAATTGCAACAGCTGGACGAAGTGATCGAGTAGATCAGAAATATTATGTTGAAGTCGGCACAAGAGACTACCAGTAAGCAGAAGATGGGAAGAAGAGGAACAGTAGCAGCAACAGAGCAACAGAAGCAGCCTCAGCAGCAACAGAGAGATGGAGCAGATGGACAACTTTAGAGGACTGTTTGGGATCCAGGAGGATTTCAGCAGTGGCACTGGGAAGCTCATGAATTTTTCACAGCAGAGGAGTATGATGCAACAACATCTCTCCCAAGCTAGCCACGCGCCAGCTAGCTCAACAATGCACGCATTCAATGGGATGGAGAGAGGCGCAACCCTCTCGTTTCAAATTTTGAATTTGAAAACAATGTAACTAAATGTTGTAAGGCCATGGAGCCATGAAGCTATGCCTACGAGTAGGCGTTAGGAAGAAATAGCCTCAAATGGTTGTAAGGCTGTAATTTAGCTCTGATTTGTACTAGACAACCATTAATTGTAAATTCAATGTAATTGAATAGAGTAGGTGAGATGGAGGGAAGAGCTCGAAGAACCCTCTCATGTAAAAAGATTTTTGTATCTCATTTTGAGTGAGTTGGTAGATAGAGAAGGAGTCAAGACTCTATCAAAGTCTAAGCTCGAGAACACCTTGTAAAGAGAGGCATTTCATATTAATAAAGAGAGAAGATTTCCTGCATTGAGACTCTGTGTATGCTTATGTGTTTATGAATGTCTGTTGTGTGTTATTTATATGCTGTAGATGTGTGTTGGTATGCATTTGCAGGGACAAATAGGTTCTGCTATCTGTTGAGTTCTTTGATTTCAGTTTTGGGGTTCTTTGAGGCTTCATGCCAAGAGGGTGTGACAGAACGCTGCGGGTTCTGAAAGCCAGTGCATAGATGCACTCCTGAATTCTGCGGAGTTTGGGAAAGGATGTGCCAGGAGGGTGCACCATCCGAAATCATTGACTCAAGGAAGAAACCTCAATGTTTCTAAATACCTTGGAGGTCAGGTTGTGTAGAGGAGAACATAGTAGAAGACATAATCTTTGAGGAGTTATGTAGAGCTATGCCAGGAGGGCATTGAGCAAGTTCACAGAGCACACAAGAGAACTCTGCTTAGAGTTCATTGAAGGGAACATAATCATTGAGGGATTCTGCAGGAGCTCTGACAAGAGGGCATTGAGTAAGTGCTAGTTTGCACAGGAAGAACTCTTTCGAGTTCTAGAATAGAGAAGCATCCAAGAGATAGGACCTTCACATGGTTGTTGAATACCCTGCAAACTCAGCAAGGAGTTGCTTGAGCAAGAGACTGCCAAGAGGGAATCAGATTCTCCATCTGAGGGAGAAGAAAGGGTTAATTCCCTTAGAGGTATAAGCAATAGAGAAGCTCAGGACAGATAACACCTTTGTGTGTGCAGAGACCCTATAGGAATCACAAAGGTCGAGGAGACCTTTCAAGGTTTCAGAGAAGAGAAGCTCAGGAGGAAAAGTGCCTTTGTGCATAAGAGAGACAGCTACAAGGGGCATAGAAGTCGAAGAATCCTTTGAGGATTCAAAGAGGACAAAGATCAGAAGGGAAATCATTTTCAAAGAACACGGACAAAAACCAAAGTCATAGGCTTCATAGTCGAAGGGGAAAAGGTTGAGGTCTTTGATAAGTTGAATTCTTCCAAGGTTCGGGAAGAATTAGAGCGCTCCCAAGGAGGGAAGCATAGTTTTTGTCTGATCAGGCGAGGATAAGATCTGGACCGTTGAAGTTTCACGTCCAGGAAGCAGTAGGAGAGCGCAGTGAAAAATAATAGATCTGGGCCATCAGATCTAGCTCATACAGCCGATAGCCACCGGATCTGTTGAAAGGAGCACAAGGTTTAAACCCCTCAAGCAGAGGAAAGAACCCGAAAAGTCCCGAAATGACAGAGGCATTTGGATTTCGGGCTTCGGAACTTCGTAGGTTCTAAGGATAGGAGACCGAGAGACTAGAGGTCACGGGTTGCGAAATCCCAAAAGGATCAGGACCGTCCATTCTAGAGGACAGGTGGCAGAGATCAGGATTATATCGTGAACTCAGGTATCGTGAGCTAGGAGGAGGAATCCTTTACTCTACAAATTTCTGAGTCGCGAGATCGCGATGCGATCTAAACCGTTGATTGAGGAGGAAGGAGCAACGTGAGATCTGGCATCTCGATACATCGTGTATCAGAGGTTCGGGGCTTGGAGGAACTTCCTTTAGAATGTGGAAGTCATGAAGTACTGAGCACCAAGGCTCGTGCGAACATGTGGCATGTTTGATAGGTGGCCCACATAGTTTACAGGTGGCGTAACAGAAAACGCCAGAGGTAGATGGAAGAGGTGGCAGGCATAGGACACGCGTCACCTGGGAAAGGGGTCAACATCCTATTGAATTCTCGTGCTTTGGGTTCTCATAAGAAAAGAGTGCCAAGGTTCGACACTCCAACTCGTGAAGTCACGAAGTTACGAGAGGTGCTAGAGTTATCCCTAGCCTACGGTTATATGTAGAGGGCACCATCAGAAGGAGCCATACCCGTATCGTCACCTCGGGTATTGGGAGTTTGGAGAAGGAGGAGTCGAGAGCTTCTACTCACGAACTTGCGAGATCGTGAGTTGTAAAAAGGCGCTTGTGGTAAGGCCTTGGTCATAGCGCTGTGGTTGTTGGGAGGAGGTGAAGCTCATGTCTAGTGCCTGTTCGCACAGGTGGAGTTTTCAAAGGACCTGTGGATCGAAATTTTTGAAGATTCTGACAGGGAATCGAAGGAGCCTCTTCGGCTCAAGGGGAATTTAAGAACGATCCTAAGTGGATCTCGGCCTGAGGGTTCGGGGGTCTACACCACATATATATTCCCCCCTTGGGTCATAACATCAAATACCCTTTAATTTTTATTCTCCATGCTGAGTAATCTATCTCATCAAAGAAGGGAACTTTGTCTATAGAGGGCACTTCATGTTCATCAATTTGTGTGCCCATGGATCTCCTTCTATCTTGTAAGGCTTATAGTGAAGTCTTTCTCTGATACCAATTATTTTCCACANATGTGTCTCTCTTTTCTCAATTATTTCTTCCTTTAGTTAGATACCTCTTCAAACATTATTATTAATTACTTGCATTCACTATTAGTTTCTTTCATGTAAACATGTATCAAAAACATTCATCAATAATAAATAATTATGAACCCTCATCACAATGAACACAATGAGCACCAGATATATGTGTAAGCTTTTGTATTATGTTGTTACATGAAGATTACAATCTCCTGGGGTTTATCAGCACCAACTAAAAAAAGAACCAACTCCAAGAGAGTACCAAATATAAAACACAAGACCCGACTTGCATATCTTAGCACCAACAAATATGTGAGGAGCCCAACCCTCATGTACAAGACCCAACTAGTAGACAGAAAAAAATCCGTCAAACTATACCAACATAATTAAAATATTTCCGACAAGTACACTACCCGTATATACTACAACACACGTATGTATGTGATTTGTCTTTTTACAACCTGTGTATGTATAAAACATGTCCTTTATCGGCATGTGTACATGATACAGGAGCATTGTTGGCTAGAGGAAACCCTAGAAATATTTTTGAGTTTAATAGAAGTTTGGTACACCTAGATGAGAGAGCTACAATACAGAGGGAAGTAGTTCTAAGAAAACTGCAAGTTAGCAGAAGTCTTGAATCTTTCAAGATATTGTAATTTTGAATGTATTTTGTAGACATTTTGGCACTTATGAATATAACAGAGGGAAATTTGATCCAACTGAATGGTGTGTGAACAATGCTTGCAATTTCCTGTCATTTCTTTTTTTATGAGCAAGTGAATTAATCTCCATAGGGGAGAATGGAACTTTGAACGTTAGTTTTTCAGTTTCAATTATTTCCCTTCGTTTGAATCTCTACAAGGTGTGCATCGAGCCAAATAAGAACACCAGGAGATCAGGCGAGGAATTTCTCTATGATAAATCCCTTGGATCTAAGTCATCGAGATCCCTTAGATGCAAGGAGTGCGTGGGAAATCGAAGTCTGCACAAGGAAAAAATCAGGAGGAATAACACTTTGGATAAGTGTTATCAAGGCCCGGGAACCCCATTTCCTAGGGGGAGCAAAGGTCAAAACCTTCGGGGAATTAGAAAATATTCTAAGACTGAGAAACTAAAAGATCAGGAGGGATATAAACTGTTGATCCCAGGTAAATCTAGATCGTTGGTCTATTTCGGGAAATCAGGTATCGTGAGCTAGGAGGACAGAGGTCCTTGATTTCTAAAACCCGAAACATGAAATCATGATTCACGGGGATAATATCTAGACTGTTATATCTTAAGGGGCTGAGGGTCGTCGATTTCCATTGTGAAATCAGGAATCGGGAAGCTGAAAAGGAGAGCAGAGGAAACTGCAATCCAAAGTCACAATACACGAAATTGTGATATTGATTGTGACCATCGGATCGAGCAAGGATATGGACCATCATATCAGCGCCATCGACATTTCGACAATCAGGAGTACGAAGGGACAACAGCCTGGGACTCTTGATCCACGAAATCCCGACAAGATTAGGACTATTAGATCTTCAGAGGCTTAGAGTCGTCAATCTGCAGCGAGGTAACATTTCACAATTTCGGCGACCGGGAGGAGGAGCGAACGAACTTCTTGAAGTGTGAAGTCATGAAATGTGACTTGCATTTGCGATAAGTCTGTGGTCATGCCTATTGCTGGAATATTGGTTGTTGTCATTGATGTCAACCCTAGTCATGGGTTTTGGACCGCAAGATTGATGAAGGTATTTGGACATGAAGGACAATTCACATGCAAATACAACACCCATGGATGGATAATATACATCATTTTGTTTCTAGTGGTATGTGGCATGTCATGTGGATCCTCATGGTTGAGGAGAAATGAATTTTTGAAGATGACAAAGTGAATTGAAGAAGGAAGTACATGTAGTCCCTGAAGATAATTAAAGAAAAGAATTACAAAATAAGAAAGTGTCAGGTCGGCCCTAATGTTAAAAGGAAGTGACATAAATGGTATAAATACATATCATTATACATTCATTTGATACACAAGTCAAATTTCAAAGTAATTCAGAAGTAAAGAAGGTCGTATTTCAAGGGAGGATGAAGTATTTTGGTGATGTGTACTAAGGTATGTAATTTTCAGGTCATCTTACCATTTTCTCTATAACTATTTTCTATAAATATTCATATGGTGACATTGCTATGGTATTGAGAATAAATATCAAGGTACCTGTGATAAAAGTTTCAACTCTTGATTCACTATAATTATGAAGATACACTCTGTGGAAGATAGGGTTTTTGACCAGTCCTGAAGCTAGTCAATAAACAGGTGTTCCGGGTAAAATAGTCATAAATTATTCATAGATGATCCCAATGAAGTGGAAAAAATTTCATTGGAAAGAGTATGGAATTCAGTTTCGAGTGTGTGAGTTTCAAAATCTGATGTTAAATATTGAGTGCGAGGAAGTCTGTACAAGTTTTATGTCCTGAATAAGCCAGAATTGAATAAAGTCTACCATTCTTTCTATAACTTCTTTTTGGGGAGGATTCAAGGAGTGAAACTTGGAGGCGTTTCAGAGAATACATTGTGCAATATTATCTACAGGATCAGATTATTCCAAGAATTGAATAATTATAGAAGTTCAAGAAGTCTCAGGAAGCATTATCAGGCTCTATGTGATGGTTGGTTGATGGTGATGATTTAATGTAAAGTTTTATTATCTCTAATATATTATTGGGTGGAAGGAAGGGGAAAGGATGGAGAGGTCAACCCTCTCTTGATATTGGATGATTGTATTTTCCTCTTGGAGGTTTATCCCTCCCTTTATATTTGGAAGCTGTAGCTACATTTGGAATTCATTACTTCCCTTGACCAATAACTATTGATTATTTCTCATATATTGTGCATGGTGTATTTTGGTGTATTGATGTAACCCTTATACTATTTTTCACTCCTCATTGGATATAATTGAATGGTTTAAGTATAAGTTTAAAAAGTTTTTAAATTCTACTAGATATTGATTCACCCCCCTCTCAGTATCTACAATTAGTTTTAGAGCAGGTTGCCTTTAGAGCAGTTTAACCACTGGAAGGAAAATCTTGAGCAGAGATGGATGACCATGAGAACATTTCTAATCGGATTCAAAAATTTGATGGAATAAATTATGCATACTGGAGTGATAGAGTGAAAACTTACCTAACGGATTTGGCAGTAGACATTTGGTACTCAGTTGTAAATGACTATGTAATCCCAAATAATGCTCCAACCGATCCAAATGAAAAGAAGCTTATGAGTTGTAATTCAAAAGCCAGACATGTTATTCTAGAAGAATTGGCACCAACCATTGCTAGCAAAGTGATGGGTTGCAACACTTCTAAAGAGGTATGGGACAAAGTCAAGAGTATCTACGAAGGTGATCCAAAAGTTAAGCAGGTCAAGCTTCAAGGACATAGAGCAGAATTTGAAAATTTGAAGATGAATGAAAAGGAAGATATCACAACCTATCTTCTTAGAGTTGATGAAGTTGTTAATGCTATCAGAGGATTAGGTGAAGATTTCGATGAATCGTTGGTTTTACAAAAAGTGTTGACATCACTTCTCTTGAAGTATGATGCTAAGGTCTCCGCCATTGAAGAAACTAGGGACTTGACCAAAATGATAATGAATGAATTACATGGGTCTCTTATAGCATATGAAATGAGAACAAGTACAGAAAGTGACCAACAAAACAATGAAGCAGCCTTTAAAGCCATAAAGGAGACAAAAGACAAGGATGATGACCTTGATGAAGAAATAGCAAATTTTTTAAGAAGGTTTCATAAGGGAAGTGGAAGATACAAAGGTAAGTCTCCTTGCAAATGGTTTAACTGTGGTAGAATAGGACATATTGTTGAAAAATGATACTATAAAAAGAGAAGTCTCAGCAATAAAAAGAGCTTCTACTCCAAGGATGATGACATATCCTCATATGAGAGTGATGAAGAAGATAATGATGGAGGAGAATTCCTCTTCATAACCCAAGAAACCTGGGATGATGATCACAAGAATTCTAAAGAAGAAGAAATCGTATGTGAAGAATATTCAGACGAAGAAACCAACCTTGATTCCTTTTGGGGATACAAAGACAATGTAGAGAGTGAACAAGAAGATAAGAATCTTGAAAAGTTGAAGCATGTTGAAACTGAAAATAGCAAGCTTAGAAACACAAACATAATACTAAAAGGTGAATTGAGTAGTTGTGAAGAAGATAATTACAAGCTTGAAAAGACCATTAATATCTTGGAGGAACAATTAGAAGATTATGAGAAACTGAAAGTAGAATTGGATCACACAAAAGGGGAGCTACTATTGACAACAGAAAAGTTGAAGAAGTTAGAAAAAAGAACTAAAAAATTAGATGAGATCCTTAGCAATCAAAGATCTCAAAATGACAAGACAGGACTAGGATACAATGACAGTTTGAAAACAACAAAACAAGAGAAGGAAGATGAAAATGATGAAACCAACACTCCAGAACAAGTTGAACAACAATATAGAAGACTAGAAATTAGGAGGAATGGGACATCAAGAAGATCCTCTCCCATCAGGTATGAAAGAAATGATTATGAAGGAAAATATAGAAGAATAGATCATGAACCCAGATGGACCACACCACAAAGAATATCACTTACTCCCAGGTATCAAAATTTCTTTCTTGGACATTGTTATACTTGTGGAAATTTTGGACACAAGGAAATCAATTATAGAATCAATGAAAGGAATAACTATTCAAGCTACATGAATGGTGAAAATAGTATATATGGAAATATTCATAGACCTATCAACAAAAATTATAATCCATTTGATCCATTAATGGATCAAAATATTGTATGTTACAGGTGCAATAATCTTGGTCATAAAGCATGAGATTGCAGAGAGATGAAGGAAGATAATCATATGCCAAATGTCTGTATACCAACTACAATGTGGAAAAGGAAAGAAATTCCACAAAATTAAAACTTTCAAATAACATTGGTCACTAAATAATGCAAAGAAGAATATGAATGGTTCATAGATAGTGGGTGCTCATCTCATATGACCATAGATCAAAGCAAATTTGTCAGCTTGAAGAAAAAGGGTGGAAATGTTACATTTGGAGATGACTCATCTACCAAAATACTTGGAAAAGGAATTGTAAAGCTTGGAAGTGAAAATGTAAAAGTAGGAAAAGTCCTATTAGTTGAAGATCTGAAGCATAATTGCCTCAGTGTTAGACAAATATGTGATCAAGGATACACTCTTACGTTTTACTCCCCAAAATGTAAAATTAGAGAAAATAACTCAGGAATATTGGTTGCAACTGCAACAAGAAGGCTGAACAACATATACATCCTAGACATGAAGAAGAGAGAGAATATAGAATCCACAGAAAAGGATTCCAAGGAAGAAAAAGTCCCAAAGACAAAAAATAAGGATGAAGTATTATTGAGTGCCACATGTTCACGGGGAGCAACCCCAAAGAAGAGAGTTACCTTTTGTGATTAAACTCAGGGGGAGGAGACCTACCCTTTTCCATTGATGTCAAAGGGGGGGAGAAATGGGGATCATGATTATAGGGGGAGCATGAGTGTTGCCATCAATGAAAAAGGAGGAGATCATTGGAAGATTGGTTGTTGTCATTGATGTCAACCCTAGTCATGGGTTTTTGACCGCAAGATTGATGAATGTATTTGGACATGAAGGACAATGCACATGAAAATAAAACACCCATGGATGGATATTATACATCATTTTATTTCCGGTGGTATGTGGCATGTCACGTGGATCCTCATGGTTGAGTAGAAATGATTTTTTGAAGATGACAAAGTGAATTGAAGAAGGAAGTACATGTAGGCCCTGAAGATAATTAAAGAAAATAATTACAAAATAAGAAAGTGTCAGATCGACCCTAATGTTAAAAGGAAGTGACATAAATGGTATAAATACATATCATTATACATTCATTTGATACACAATTATAATTTAAGAGGAAATCATAAGTAAAGAAGGCCGGATTTCAAGGGAGGATGAAGTCTTTTGGTGATGTGTTATAAGGTATGTTATTTTCAGGTCATCTGACCATTTTCGCTATAATTGTTTTTATAGAACAATTCAGATGGTGAAATTTCTATGGTATTGATAAGACATATCAAGGTACCTGTGATAAAATTTTCAACATTTTTTTCTCTATAATTATGGAGATACACTTTGTGGAAGATAGGGGAATTGACCAGTCCTGAAGCTAGTCAATAAACAGGTGTTCCGGGTAAAACAGTCATAAATTATTCATAGAGAATCCAAATTAAGTGGGAAAAATTTAATTTGAAACAATACGGACTGTAGTTTCTTTTGGGTGAGTTTCAGAAGCTTATGTTAAATATTGAGCGCGAGGAAGTCTTTACAAGTTCGCTCTCCTGAATAAACCAGAATTGGATAAAGTCTACCATTCTTTCTATAACTTCTTTTTGGGGAGGATTCAAGGAGTGAAACTTGGAGGAGTTTTAGAGAATACATTGTGTAATATTATCTACAGGATTAGATTATTCCAAGAATTGAATAATTACATAAGTTGAATAAGTCTCAGGAAGCATTATCAGGCTCTATGTGATGGTTGGTTGATGGTGATGATTTAATGTAAATTTTTATTATCTCTAATATATTATTGGGTGGAAGGAAGGGGAAAGGATGGAGAGGTCAATCCTCTCTTGATATTGGAGGATTGTATCTTCCTCTTGGAGTTTTATCGCTCCCTTTATATTTGGAAGTTGTAGCTACCTTTGGAATCCATTACTTCCCTTGACCAATAACTATTGATTATTTCTCATATATTGTGCATGGTGTATTGTGGTGTATTGATGTAACCCTTATACTATTGTTCACTACTCATTGGATATAATTGAATGGTTTAAGTATAAGTTGTTGTTTTTTTAAATTCTACTAGATATTGATTCACCCCCTTCTCCATATCTACACCTGCAGTCACGTGGAGAGGGGACTCGCGCATAGTGGTGGTTTGTGCAGGAAAAACACAGACAATGGCCTATGGATTTGATGTTAAAGGTTCCATTCCAAAACCAGGAGAGTTATTGTTCAGCTCCAGATTCAAATATCCTGACTGGGAGATCATGCAACCCTTAGGAGAGATAGGGGGGTCTACATAAGGTGGTATCAAAGATGATTATTATTCGTCTGTAGACTTCAGGAGAAAGAGAAAGAGAAAGAGAACAAAGAGTTTTACTCTATGTGTGTGACAAGCAGTCAACACAATGCCGCCAAGAAGACGAGGAGAGGCACATTTAGACAACCGTGGTGTAGAGAGGGATATGCGAGAACTTCGCACCAGATTGGAAGAAATGGAAGCAGCGCAGAGAAGAGCACCTGACGCTGGAGATGTCAGTGATGCAGAAAGTGAAGAGGTTGAGGTTGAAGAAGATGCAGGAGAATAGGCTGCAGAAGAATGTTTGTTGAGAGTAGTTGTCAGGTTGGGACGGAGAGCTAAGATAGAGGTTCCCATGTATGAGGGAAATATAGATGCTAAAGAACTATTAGATTAGATAAGATCCATGGACAAACACTTCGACTATGAAGATGTCGATGAGGAGAAGAAGGTGAAGCAAGAAGTCACCAAGCTAAAAGGGCATGCAGTGTTGTGGTGGGATGAACTACAGGCTGAAAGGAGAAGTAAAGGAAAACAAAGGATAAAGAGTTGGGACAGAATGGTAGCCAAGATGAAGGATAAGTTCATACCCAAGGACTATCAGATCAACCTGTTTAGGACCGAGGAGTACACCAAGGAGTACAGTTAAGGAGTACACCAAGGAGTTCTACCATCTGAATATCGGAACTAGACAAAGGGAGAGATATGAAGAAAGAGTCACCAGATACATAAATGGCTTGAGATATGAAATCCAGGATGAACTCAGCATGATGTCATTCAGAACCGTGGAGGATGCTTTTCAATTTGCGCTGAAAGCAGAGGAGAAGCTGGCCAGAAAGAAAAACCAGTGAGGAGGAGGTAAGAGCCTAGCTCCAACCAAAAACAAGGGATTTTCCCATGATAGAGCACACAAGTCCAAGGATGAGGTTGAGAAACCACACAATCACTCGGAACGAGGAGGAAGTTATCGAGAAAGACAAGGTGGTGGCAGGAACTCTTCTAGAGGAAGAGGTGGAGGAGGAGTAAGGTTCTATACCTGTGGAAAGATAGGACACATGTCTTGGAAATGCCCCAAGAAAAATAAGGAAGGAGGAGGAGAAGCTCACATTTCAGAAGAACAATGAAGAGATGTTGAAGAAGAGGGAGCAGAGGATGGAGCATCCCTGATGTTGAGAAAAATTCTCTTAAAACTAGAGGCATAAATTGAAAAGCCAATGTAGAGAAACAATCTCTTAAGGAAATCTTGCAAGACTAAGGATAAATTGTGCAAGGTGATCATTGACAGTGGGAGTAATGACAATCGAGTATCCACAGAGATGGTGGAGAAATTGGAGCTAAAGACAACTGCACATCCAAATCCATACAAGGTCTCATGGTTGCAAAAAGGATATCAAGTAATGATTACTAAACAATGCCTAGTTGAGATTAAAATAGGAGGTTATAAAGATGAAATCCTATGTGATGTAATTCCCATGGACATATACCATATTCTATTGGGAATGACATGGCAGTTTGATATAAACGTCATTCATGATGGGAGGAAAAATACATATACATTGGAGAGGAATGGTAGAACACATATGTTGTTGCCAATAGAGGAGAAAAGAGTGAAAGAAGAAGCCAAAACAAGCATACTTCTCATGAGTGGGAAGGAAATACTGAAGAAATTCAAGGAAGAATAGGAGATGTAATTTGTTGTGGTAAGGAAACCCAGAGTTATAATTACAAGTACATCAATGGATGATTTGCCTGAAGAAGTTCAAGAATTATTGAATAATTTCGCTGATATAGTCGTGGATGAGTTGTCAAACTCATTGCCACCCATCAGGAGTATCGGTCATCAAATCGAATTGATACCAGGAGTAAGTCTGTCAAACAAAGAAACATATAGATTAACACCTCGAGAGAATGAGGAGGTGAAGAACCAAGTCCAAGAGTTGCTAGACAAGGGTTTGGTCAGAGAGAGTTTGAGCCCATGCGCAATACCAACTGTGTTGAACCCAAAGAAAGATGAAGGATGGAGAATGTGCACAGACTTGAGAGCCATCAACAAGATCACCATCAGGTACAAATTTCCTTTACCAAGAATGGATGATTTAATGGATTGCTTAAGTGGAGAAAATTTCTTTTCTAAGATAGATCTGAAAAGTGGATATCACTAGATTAGGACGAGAGAAGGTGATGGATGGAAAAAAACCTTTAAGACAAACGAAGGTCTGTATGAGTGGTTGGTTATGCCATTTGGATTAATGAATTCCCCGAGCACTTTTATGAGGCTGATGAATGAAATTATTAAAGATTTCATTGGCAATTTTGTGGTTGTATATCTGGACGATATATTGATCTTTAGCAGGACTAAAAATGAGCATTTGAGGCACCTAACGTTAGTGATGAGGAGGCTACAGCAGGAGAAGCTTCTGATAAATATGAAGAATTACTCCTTCATGAAAACATAACTCATTTATTTGGGTTTTGTGATCTCTTCAAATGAACTGAAGATGGATCCAGAGAAGGTGAAAGCGATCAGAGAATGGTCGTCACCAAGGAGCATGTTTGAGGTAAGGAGCTTCCATGGATTGACGAGTTTCTATAGGAAGTTCATTAGATACTTTAGTGGGATTTGTGCACCAATGATGGATACAGTGAAGAAGTGGCACAAGTATTTTAAATGGACAGAGGAAGCCAAGAGGAGCTTCAATATATTGAAGGAGAAGATAACAGAACAACTGATTCTGATCTTGCTGAATTTTGAAAATACAATTTAGGTAAGATGTGATGCAAGTGGAGTTGTAATAGGAGCCATTTTGAGTCAGGATAACAGATTTGTTGCCTATTTAAGTGAGAAGTTGAATGAGACTAAGAGGAAACACTCCACGTATGACCAGGATTTTTATGCCATAATTCAAGCCTTGAAGAAATGGAGGCATTATCTTGTCCCATGAGAATTTGTCTTGTATAGTGTTGGGGCTCAGAAATGTCCTATTTTCATCCACCTTTCCCTTCATCATTCTCCACATTTCATCACCCCATTAACCTTTCATGATATCATTTCCATAAATATACTTGGGTTTCACCTTATTTCTCTCCACTCTATTCATTTTAGTATTAAAAGGGAATTTGTGATTAAATGTTAGAAAATTGACATGTTTTCATATATATCTCAAAAATGTGTGAGCTTTGTAATGTGTAGGAATATGAAAAGGATTAATTCAAAATGACTTCTCGAATACTTCCTCCACCATTTCAAGATTTCAGGAGATAATTCAAGCCCATTCCAAGGAGAAGATCATGGAGATTTGGTTGCAATATCTTATCCAAGATATATGAGAGATATGTGTGAGGATTTGAAGGGATTATATTTTGTAATAATGGGAAATAGGTTGAGAGAAAAGTGGATCTATAATAATGAGATGGTTATCTTATATTCAAGGCTCTCATGTATAAAAGAGAGTGCTCTCTCTTCATGAGGATTCAAGTAGGAGAGAATTCAATTAGAGTATGCAATTAGAATATGGAATTAGAGTGGTCATTAATGGTAGTCATTAGGATTTGAAAGAGAAAGGAATTCTTAGCTTTGATTCATGGATTTGGTTTTCATGCATTCATTATTTTGTTATGAAGATTGATTTGATTATTATAATGTAAGATTGCTTCATTGGCGTGAGCTCACATATTTTGTTGCGTCATTCAAATCTTACATGTTGTATTTTCTTTTCCTTCATGTAGTTCTCCATTTCTAGATTAATTCCATTTACACAATTTCCCATTCTTAGAGTAATTTCATTTACACAACTAGATTAATTAAATTCCAAGTCGTGTGTTTCACTTTCCTGCATTAGATTAATGATTCAATTTCAGTCATGTGTTAGATTAATGATTCGATTTCAGTTGTAGATTAAACATTAGATTAGATTAGTCCTTCTTCAATCTTGCATATACTTTGTGTGTGCTTCATCAGTTTATAAACCCCGGGTTGACAAATTAAATAGATGGGCAAGTACTATAACTCAATTATTACAACACTAGTTCGACCCAATATAACTACTGTCGTTCCCTTGTCACGATTGTTGTTCCTTTTGCAAGTAGTGTTGTTCATTTGAATGGAACAATTTTCGTTCCTTTTGTTACAATTTTCGTCCCTTTGCAGGGGTTGCATCTCTGGAGGACGCGTATTGAAAACAGAAGGTAAGAACCTACGTAGGTGATAAGTAAAACGCTTGTGCCAGTGTTGGGGCTCAGAAATGTCCTATTCTCATCCACCTTTCCCTTCATCATTCTTCACATTTCATCGCCCCATTAACCTTTCATGATATCATTTCCATAAATATACTTGGGTTTCACCTTATTGTTCTCCACTTTATTCATTTTAGTATTTAAAAGGAATTTGTGATTAAATGTTAGAAAATTGACATGTTTTCATATATATCTCAAATATGTGTGAGCTTTGTAATGTGTAGGGATATGTGAAGGATTAATTCAAAGGACTTCTCGAATACTTCCTCCACCATTTCATATTTGAGGAGATAATTCAAGCCCATTCCAAGGAGAATATCATGGAGATTTGGTTGGAATATCTTATCTAAGATATATGAGAGATACGTGTGAGGATTTAAAGGGATTATATTTTGTAATAATGGAAAATAGGTTGAGAGAATAGTGGATCTGTAATAATGAGATGGTTATCTTATCTTCAAGGCTCTCATGTATAAAAGAGAGTGCTCTCTCTTCATGAGAATTCAATTAGGATGTAATTAGAATTAGAGTAGTCGTTAGGATTCAAAAGAGAAAGGGATTCTTAGATTTGATTCATGGTTTTGGTTTTCATGCTTTTATTATTTTGTTATGAAGATTGATTTGGTTATTGTAATAGAAGATTGTGTCATTGGCATGAGCTCACATATGTTGTTGTGTTATTCAATTCTTCACATGTTGTACTTTATTTTCCTTCATGCAGTTCTCCATTTCTAGATTAATTCCTTTACGCAATTTCTCATTCCTAGATTAATTTAATTTATGCAACTAGATTAATTCAATTCCAAGTCGTGTGTTAGATTAATGATTCCATTTTAGTCGTGTGTTAGATTAATGATTCTATTTCAGTTGTATCTTAAACATTAGATTAGATTAGTCTCGCTTCAATCTTTCATATACTTTGCATGTGCTTCGTCAGTTTACAACCCCCGGGTTGACAAATTATATAAGTTGGGAAAATACTACAATGTAATTAATTCAACATTAGTTCGGCCCAATATAACGACCGTCGTTCCCTTGTCATGATTGTTGTTCATTTGAATGTGACTATTGTTGTTCCTTTGACTAGAACAACTGTTGTTCCCTTTATGATTGTTGTTCCTTTGCAGGTGTTGCATCTCTGGAGGCTGGGTATTGAAAACGGAAGGTAAGAACCTACGTAGGCGACAAGTAAAATGATTGTGCCAGAGCCTACCTTTGGTTGATGCATAGAGGTTGTTTTTAGGACATCTTTAGAGCCCAACATCCAACGCCTACCTTTGGATGATGCATAGAGGTTATATTTTAGGACATCTTTAGAGCCCAACATTTTGGCACCGTTGTCGGGGAAGCACGATGGATTGAGGTATTAGTTTATTTTCCATTTCAATTCATGCAAGTGTGATCTAGAAGTGTTGGTAAGGGGTCATAAAAGCTCGTGAGAGGAGACTCCTCATGTTCTCCCTACCAACTAGGTAGAAGTTATTTCAATTTCTACAAATTTCAATTTATGCAAGAGTGTTTAATTTATGTTAGTGTGATCTAGACGTGTTGGCAAGGGGACATAGAAGCTTGTGAGAGGATACTCCTCATGTTCTCCCTACCAACTAGGTAGAATTAATTTCAATTTCTAAAAATTTCAATCAATGCAAGAGTGCTTAATTTATGCAAGTGTGATCTAGACGTGTTGGTAAGGGGACATAGAATATCGTGAGAGGAGACTCCTCATGTTCTCCCTACCAACTAGGTAAAAGTAGTTTCAATTTCCGCAAGATTAGTTTAAATTTTTGCAAGTGTGATATACATGTGTTGGTTCTAAGGTTCATAGAGCTGCTTCAGTGTAGATTCCTCATTGTCCCTACCAACTATCAGGTGTTGGAATATTGCTTGTTGTCATTGATGTCAACCCTAGTCATGGGTTTTGGACCGCAAGATTGATGAAGGTATTTGGACATGAAGGAAACTGTACATGAAGATACAACACCCATGGATGGATAGTATACATCATGGTGTTTCCGATGGTATGTGGCATGCCACGTGGATCCTCATGGTTGAGGAGAAATGAATTTTTGAAGATGACAAAGTGACTTGCAGAAGGAAGTACATGTAGGCCCTGAAAATAATTAAAGAAAAATAGGAAAGTGTTAGGTTGGCCCTAATGTTAAAAGGAAGTGACATAAATGGTATAAATAAACATCATTATACCTTCATTTGATACAAGTTGAATTTCAGAGGTAATAAGAAGAAAATAAGGTTAGATTTCAAGGGAGGATGAAGTCTTTTGGTGATGTGTTCTAAGGTATGTTATTTTCAGGTCATCTTACCATTTTTGCTATAACTATTTTTCTAGAACGATTCAGATGGTGAAATCGCTATGGTATTGAGAAGACATTTCAAGGTACCTCTGGTAAAAATTTAATCTCTTGATTCACTATAATTATGGAGATACACTCTGTGGAAGATAGGGTTTGTGACCAGTCCTGAAGCTAGTCAATAAACAGGTGTTCTGGGTAAAACAATCATAACTTATTCATACAGAATCCAAATAAAGTGGGGACCACTTCCATTGGAAATAGTACATACTTCAGTTTCATGTGTAAGAGTTTTAGAATTGGATGTTAAATATTGAGCGCGAGGCATGCTGTACAAGTTGGGTCTTATGAATAGACCAGAATTGAATAAAGTCTACCATTATTTCTATAACCTCTTTTTGGGGAGGATTCAAGGAGTGAAAATTGGAGGAGTTTCAAAGAATACATTGAGTAATATTATCTACAAGATTAGAGTACTCCAAGAATTAAAGAATTGCATAAATTGAAGAAGTCTCAGGAAGCATTATCAGGTTCTATGTGATGATTGGTTGATGGTGATGATTTAATGTAAATTTTTATTATCTCTCATATATTCTTGGGTGGACGAAAGGGGCAAGGATTGAGAGTTCAAATATCTCTTGATATTGGAGGATTTTATCTTCATATTGGAGGTTTATCCCTCCCTTTACATTTGGAAGTTGTAGCTACCTTTGGAATTCATTACTTCCCTTGAACAATAATCATTGATTATTTCTCATATATTGTGCATGGTGTATTGGTCTAACTCTTATACTATTGTTCATTTCTCATTGGATATAGTTGAATGGTTTAAGTATAAGTTGAAAACGGTTTTAAATTGTACTTGATACTGATTCACCCCCCTCTCAGTATCAACATTTGGTATCAGAGCGGGTTACCTTCAGTACTGTTTAACCACTGGAAGGAAGATCCTAAGAAGAAATGGAAAACAAAATTTCAAATGGGATTCCACCATTTGATGGAATAAATTTTGAATACTGCAGTAATATAATGGAAACTTACTTGAAAGCTCTTGGGGTAGATGTTTGGTTCTCAGTTGCTTCAGGATACAATTCTTTGAAGAAACCAAAGACTACAGCTCAGAAGGAAGCAAAAAGGATCAACAAACTGGCAATAGATACCATCCTGGATGGATTGACAGATTCAGTGAAATCCAAGGTGGGATCATGTGCATATTCAAAAGAGATTTGGGACAAGCTACAAGACCTTTATGTAAGGGAAGACACAAAAGAAGAAGAAGAAGAAGAAGTTGAAGCAAATTACAACATCTCAAATTTCAAAGAAGAAAATAGAGGTCAGTTCTTTTTCTTTAATTGTGAAGGAGTATGTCATGTTGAATTTGAATGTCCTCATACAAGGATTGAAAGAAATGAAACTAAAGAAGAAAATCATGAAGAAAAAATTATTCAACAAGAAGATGAGATTCTTAAAAAATTGAAACATGTTGAGATTGAAAATAGCAAGCTCAAAGACACGCAAAGAAAACTAAGAAGTGAATTGGTTAGTTGTGAAAATACAGTTGTAATCTTGAAGAAACAATTAGAAGACTCTGATAAACTAAGAGAAGAAACCATTTCCTTGAAAACTCTACTCGAAGAAGAAAGAAGAACAAGAGAAGTAAGGAATGTCCAAATGAAGAAGAAAGAAGAACAAGAGAAGTAAGGAATGTCCAAATGAAGAAGAAAGAAGAAGATTGTGAGAAACTTGAACAAGAAGTTGTCTCATTGAGGAAGAGCTTAAGAAACTCTCAAGTGTCAAAATACTTAAAACATCTTGGATGCATGGGTTAAACTTCATACAAAGAAGATGCAAATACCAACAAGAAGGTTGAAGAAAGAGCTACATAGACAGTTGATGAGAAGTGGACCACGATACCAGAAAGAAGGAATGATTACAAAAGAGATGAATATCCAAGAATACCTCCTACCTTCAGGAATCAAAGAAGCTTCAATTATTATGAAGGAAACTACAGAAGAGTAGATCATGAACCCATATGGACTACATCATAAAGAAGGTCACTTACTCCAAGGTATCAAAATTTCTTTCTTGGTCATTGTTATACTTGCAAAAATTTTGGACATAAGGCAATTAATTGCAGAATCAATAAATGGTGTAAATAGAAGATATGGAAATAATCATGGATTTGTCAAC
>ML799469.1:56879-73093 GCA_009831015.1 Picea engelmannii | reverse complement strand
TTAACAGCCTCGTCTTTGATGAATGGAACATACTTCAGTAGTTCCAGAAAACTTCGTTCATACTCATCAATGGTCATACTGCCCAACTTGAGTTCGAAGAACTCCTTCATCTTTCTGTCATAGTATCTTTTAGTCAGGTATTTATTCTCAAAATACCTCTTAAATTCCTTCCAAGTGACCTCTTTCTCTCTGATGTGCTGCACCTGCACAAACTGATCCCACCACATGGAAGATTTTCCTTTCAGTTGGTACATTGCAATTCTTCCTTCTGCATTGGCGGAATAATTATGCAATTGGAAGTATTTCTTCATGCCAAGAAACCATGTCTCGGCGTCTTCCTCCTTCTTATGTTCTCCATCGAATGTTGGAGGCTTAATCTTGTTCATTTCTCCTTTCAATTCCTCCCTTCCAGATTTCCGATGTTTTCTAGTAGGGGATGGGCTTGAATTACTGTTTGTCTCCCTGTCAGAATGTTTTTGGGAGCGACTGTGATGTCGGCTACCACTCCTCGATATACTTCTTCTCCCATGATTTATGTGACTCTTTGTCGTACCTGAGTCTCTTCCCTTCTCAAGTTTCTTCTCTATTCTTTCCAGGCTCTTCAAAAATTTTAAGTTTAGCTCACCCTACCGATCCCTGACTTTCATAAGTTTTCGGCTATCATCTCGGCGAGCCTTGGCCTCTCTTTTCAATATTTCAATGATTTTCATCACGTGACCTTCCTTATCCATATCCTTTCCATGTCCATTAGAGTTCGATCCTTCGACTCCTAGGTTAACATCCTTTCCTTCCCATTCGTCTTCTATTTCAGGAGTAATTTGCACTCTTCCCCACTCCATACTCAGCGTTGGTTAACTGGAATCCTGACCTTCATTGAACTCTGCACACGCACTGTGAAATTCAATTCGAAGTTTGTCAGTCCATTACACCTTCAAAACAATCTGTAACATTTATAAGCCAATACGAACAAGAATGAAAGATATTTTGATTTAATTAAGTTTTCTGAGCTCTCGTTTGGTTCTGCAATTTCTGGGACTTCGAAACTTCGGAATCTCGGTCCACGAAGATCCGACAGTTAAAAATACAAAATCCAAGTCACCCTTTTCGCAACTCGCAATCTCGCGAGTTCGTGAGTCGAAAACCTTTGACTCATTCCTCTAAACGTCGATACCCGAGATGCGACAAGGGTATGGCTCTCTCCTCGCTAGGGTCTTCTACGCATGACCGTAGTCTAGGTCTAAGTCTAAGTGTTGTCACTCTTTGCTACTTGCACCTTCATGAGTTGTGGCGTCCAACCCTGGCACCTCCCTTTCATGAAACCCCGAGAAGAGATGTTGACTTTTCTCTTCTCGTTCTCGCTACTTCGCGACTTCGCGAGTTTCAATGTCAATCTCCCATGCACTTATATCGTGAATCCATGAAATCGTGAATTACTTTATCCTCCGGGCCCACAGCACAGTTGTCACCCTTCACCACCGTGGCGTGTGGTACATTCATGAGGGTCCACGTCGCTTTCAATGACGTCATCGAGTCCCACCTCTCTCGCTTCTCTTTACATCCCACTGGCATGTAGTACTTCGCCATGTGTCTGCGTGGTTCACCTCCCCTTACGCGACCATAGTCGTACCTCCTATCGGGGTTTCAGACTTTCCAAAGACGAAACACAAACTTCCTCAGGGTTCGCGATTCCCCGAACCCCGATATGCTCTTTCTCCAATACACTCGTACGGTTGACCATTCAACGGTCCAACCCTCCATTGGCGTTTCGGACTTTCCAATGCTGAGACATATACGTCCTCAGGGTTCGCGATTCCCCGAACCTCGATTTTCGATGGATGACTCTTCTATCGGGACTTTCCCCGATTGCCTGGATTACTGCCACGCGTCCACAATGAATGGATGATCCCGATTCAATCTTGAGACTTTGCCCGGTGCAAGATAAAAAATGCTCACCTATGTGAGTCCGGGTGTCCAGATCTCCGAATTGGACGATCATGCTACACGTGTCCTTCCTTAGATGGCTCAGATTCTCTCTCGCTAATTCAGAGCTTTTGCCCCTAAATACTAAGGTTTAACCTTCGGGCATCTCCCGACAGATCCAACGACTGTCGGGTTTTCCGACTGAGATCTAACGGCTCAGACCGTTCCTAACCAAATCGGGATTTTGTGTATCGTGATTTTCCAATCCCCTGTGCAATATCCAAAGGCTTTAAACCTTGTGCACATTCTCCATATCTGACGGTTACAAGGGTTCGCCTTCCCTTCCGAACAGATCCTACGGTTCTAACACCATTGGTGTAGAGACCTGTCTCCCCATGGCCATAGACCACACCAGCTGCAGTTTCATAGCACCGCTATACCTCCTGAGCTTAAAAAAAACTCGTCAAGTGTCCCCTTGGCACTTCAGAACAAACCAAGGTCCGAAATTGGTCCTCCCTACTCAATTTCCCTTCGCATCCTCGGTCCAAAGACCAATCCACTGGCCCATCTAGGCTCAGTGTCGAAACCTTGGCTTTGATACCAAATTGTAGTGTACCCTTTTCGCAGTTCGGAGCTTACTCGTGCTCAGATACCAATTTGTACACACTTTTTAATAATAAAAACAGGCCAGTATAACCACATGCATTTAACACAATTAAACACATTTAAATTACAGAGTAAAACATATCTCGTTACTGCTATAATTAAACATTCCATACCATTTAAAAATAATTCATTTACACAGCGGAAAACATGATAACAGATCCAGTACAGTCATGATAAAATGTGGTAAAAATATAATTAAACACTTATCTTGTGACAGTTGTAGAAATCACCAACCAAGTGCAGGCCTTCCACAAACCTCCCATCCTTAGACCACACTGTTCATCAGCTCAACAGTAGGTCACCCCCGAGCTGGGACCGAGCTCCACCCCAAGGCAAGGAATCCTAGGCTAGGCTGAGGTTATAGGGAAGACAACACAAAAATATCTGGAAGGATTCTTCCCAAAGATGCCATCTTACGCCCACTACTACCAGACCCTCATTCCCCACATGCCTGTTCCGCCCGGGAGTATACACCTTCACACGTACAGTCCATCGGTGCTAACCTCCCCCTCTGGGTCTCGACAACAGGCCGGATCAGGAAGTCTCAGAGCCCGTAGCTGGTGCTGGACACTCTTTGGAAGACAACACTTCCCAGCAAACTCTTTCACCTGGAAAGCGTTTCTCGTAGGCCTGACAACCTGCCTCTTCCAACATCAACCACCTCCCTCACCTGGAGAGAAGTCATACACAAGCTCAGCATAGGCTTACTCTGGCCAGTATGCCACGCGCAGACAAGCACTACGTGGCCACAGCAGCCAATCGGGAAAACGAACACGGGCTTTCTAACTGGTTCAACAATGGCAGGTCACTTCTTATTTCTCAATCCGACAACACGGGATAGAATCACGCTCGGGTTCTCGGGAACATGTGACAAACAATCCATGCAGGTTAAACACATGTTCGAACTATTCAGACAGGAGTTGTACCAGGGTATTTCAGAAGTCCACACAGGATTTTCCGCTTTCAGGGATGAACCAGGGTATTCTTGCAGAGGTCGTACCGGTTCCACGCTCAGAGGTTTGGGTCCGAATGGAGAAAGATCCCCTCACGCGGTTCATCTCGGCGATTATATTTGCATGCACCAGGGTTGACACTTGTCACCCTGGGAACTGCATGCGTTCCCACAACATGCATCCCCTTTGCACGTCCCCCCCCCTTGCCAGGAAATTAGGATAAAATAATATGCACATGGCTCTTTTTGAAAATAATATTAAAATATTATTCCAGGCCTAAGCCCCCTAGGCTTAGCCCCTAGGCTTAGCCCCTAGGCTCAACACTTAGCCCCTTTTTCCCACCTTCCTACCCCTAATCCCTTGCCCACTCTGTGGACGCTCAGTCCCCCATCACTCATTGATCGTGGTCGGTCTGCACCTGGTGGTGTTTATATTTTATTGATGTGCTGCATACATACAGATACAAAATCTAGGCCCTTGGCCTTCAACCCTTAGGCTCTCTGGCCTAATCAAACACATAATCCTACCGTCTTATACAAAACTCGGCTCACCAGCCTATAACACATATTTACAATCTCTTTCAGATCATGGTTTACATCGGGGCTGGGCCTTGGGGACACTACACCTGGAGTTGGAGTTGCTTCTTAAACTCATTTGAATGCAATTGCACGCGAATTGTACGCTGATCGAATGGAAAATTTGGACAAGATGAAGCCGCACGCTCCAACAGCCTTGCTGGAGTAACTGATTAAAGGAATGCGCAGGTAAGTGCATGACGAGAGGGATCGATGAGGTAAGAAGATACTTTTTTTTTTCTTCGTATCCCAGATTCTGAAAATAGTTTTTAGATGGTTTATCTCCTCGTCCAATCGCATTCAAAGATTTTTTTTGCTGGAGGTTGTAAGACTAGATATGATTGGGTTGATTTGCAACAATCTTGTTTGATTGTATTTAACGGTGCACCGATTTTATTGTGGTTAATACGATTTACATCATTCTTCTTACCAATCCATTTCTTCCATATTTAATCAGATGCAAGGAGATGAAACTATAAATTCAACCATCCCATATATATTCGGTCATTAAAGTTTATTCAAGCGCCCACGTTGATAGCTCCAAGCCATCACATCTAGATTTTGAAAGTGGTTGCGTGATGTAATTTTCATTTATCTGGAAGTTGTTGGCAATTAATGAATATTTTTATTGGAAATATTATCTCTAGACTGTCAGCCTCCACGAGTTTTCCATGAGGGCACACAGATCCAGTGTTATGAACGCCTGTAATGAAACTCTCATAGCAGGGCCTCTCAAGGACCATCTTCGTCTAGCACTGATTACCACTGCTGAAGTCGAAGCCCAAAAGCATGGCATGAGCATTTCACAACTTGTAATGGGTTCTCTGTCTGACTTAACATTCAAGTTCAAAAAGTTTTTGGCAAGGGACATAGAGATGTTTGCACAACACGCAAGTCGTAAATCAGTTAACATGGATGATATCATCCTCGCAGCGCGTAGAAATGAAGATGTAGCTGCATCACTCAAGTCCTTTTCCTAGGATTTTCTTAAGGCAAAGGATCAACAGATGGAAAATAAAATAAAGAAAGCATCGAAAGGGGGAAAAGTCTCTAGTGGACTAAGGGACCATATCAACCAACAATTTGTCTGGGGAGGAGTGAAAAAAAAAAATAAAAAATTGTTGCAAGAATACACATTAAAACACCCACACGTTTGCATTATGATTGAGACACATGGAGATTATCCAACAACCAACAAATTATAGGTGTGATTGATGGAATGCTATATTCTATGAGAAGCACAGATGACGAGGATATAATTTGTGCTTTGGACGTTGGAAGTGGTTTATGGAAATGGAGATGTTCCCAGCAAGGCCGAATGGATCTGCTTCATCAATTAGAGGCCAACCAACTTAAAATGTGGATATTCTTTTCTGCGGAGGAGCCCACATAAAGGCCTTGAAGAGCTGTGGGAGAATGGAGATCATGTCTCAGCAACTGCAATGGCAAATGAAAAAACAGTTGTGAATTGGCGGAGGATGGAGTTTAGATGAATATTGGCAAGTCGGTGATTATTATTTGGGAAAACCTTGTGAGTATTCAACATAGATTTAATATTCATTTTTCAATTATTGTTAACTACGGTGTTGCTAGCTAATTGGACAACGTTCAACGTTAATAAATCTCTGCGGTGTCGAGTGGTTTGCTATTTAAACGATTGAAGCGGCTATGCAACCAACTGTAAAAGGAAAGGTCTAGACAATCGAGCAAGGTTATCTATTGAAGCATTCCTCAAATTTGAGAGGTGATTGGAATAGGAGATTCATTGTTCTTGATAGCCGTGGAATTTTGTACTATTACTGCAAATAGTGGGGAAAACCAATGGGAACCACAAGTAAACACACTGCCTAACGGGGTCATCATGCAACTGATCATGTATCTGGCTTATTTGGTCATTTGATTCAATCTCACCACCATGGGCCATCGCAAGATGAGAAGTCTGTTCCATATCATGTTGTTGATATGCTTACATCGACTATTAAGGTGGATGCAAAAAAAACAGATTTGTGGTTTTGTTTCAGGATAATTTCACCATCAAAACACTATACTTTACAGGTAGAGAGTGCAATATATTGTATGGATTGGATTAAGAAAATTACAGGAGTAATTGCTTCACTTTTGTGTTCTCAAATGCTAGAGCAGAGGCCGCCTTGTAGTCCAATGAGCTGTGGATATCAATGCATATCCAGTGAGAGCAACTCATTGGGAAGCTCTTCTAATTTTGATCACACAATACCTGAAGATAATGGATTACTTATAGGAGATCAGAATTACAATGATGTACCCTCCGGCGACACAAACTTCTGGAGCATTCATGGCAGCCTGCGCTACAGGTATATGAAAGTTTTTTTTTCTTTGTTTTTTTATTATTCGTTTGTTTTATTATAAAACAATTATAAAAAAAAGAATGTTTTATTATCAACAATTTCTTTTTTTTATAATAACCAAAAAAAAACAAAACAAAACATATATTGTTTATTTATTTTTGTTTTATTATAAACATATAAATAAAATAATAATAATAATCATATGTATATAGTAATAGAATTAGGTCAAACATAATAAAATAAAACAATAAATAAATAAAAATAAAACAATAAATAAAAATTTATAAAACATAAAAACAAATTATAAAAATAAAAACAACAAAAAACAAATAACATTGCAAATGGACGTTTTTATAAATTCCTAAAAACAAATGGAAACATGTTTTTTTTTCGATTTTACGCTAAGCAAGCAATCAACGATGAAACAAGTGTGCACAATGATCACAAAAAGAGGTATAAAACACATTTTTTTTTACTTTGTCGCATTTGTCCCTCTTTCTGCATTTTATATTTTCGAACATCTCACAAGTTTTCATGCAGGATTTGTACTAACTTCTTTTCAGGAGCGCGGTCGATCACATCTTGATGCTGCAGTGATAAAAAAACTCTTGAAAAAACAAAAAACATTTCTTATTGACTGCTTGAAGGAGCTAATTCTCGTCTTAAACATCATGGCATTTGTTGTTACACATAAACCTTTTCATAAACCCATTTGCATCATGAATGTCTTCCTCGATTTCTCCTTCAAAGCAGATTGGTCATCCCTATGTTGAAGCCCATCTTCCATTGAATTATCCTTCATGACTTCACACACGACTATCTTTCTGAGTCACATACATCTCTTTATCTTTTTCAGTTTAGTTTTCCTTGTCAATAAAAATATCTAGCTCCCTTTCTATGACTACATTGCCTTGCCATACACACTGTTACTACCGAGATCTTTTCATTTATAGCCCTACCACTCTTTTTATCATAACTCGCGTTGACTGATGTGGGATTCCTTAAGGCCCACCTTTCAACAAGTATTTCCCCATCGACCTCAACACCTTATCTGGGATATAAACTAGAGTCCATTTTGAGTACCTAGAGGCTTGCATGCCTTAATGGCAAGTTCTCTCGCTGACAATCATGGGAATACATCAATGTCCCTTGATCGTCAAATATTGCAAGTGGCTCGACATCAGCTCATTTATTCACACTTCGCAAGATGTACTCAGATACCTTGTCACTCATTGACATCAATGATGAGTTTCCTCACATTGGTTAATGACATTCATCATTGGTTGGTAATCCAATGACTTCTTTTCATGCTCGACATCGACACATTCATTCACATGATTAGAATTGTACCATTAGTTTTAGCAGCAGGTGAAGACTATACACTTTTCATGACTCTATCAGCAGTTACAACAGCATGACTTTAGCCATACGAGAGTACGACAATTCCACTTTCATACTTTCTCTTTTCCATGATTCATTCAGCAACAGTTCAGATTCCTCCATTTCACATTCTCTGATCCAGCAGACAACATTCGTTGCTACAGCTGCAGTCACTTTTCACATGATCCTGCAACAGTGACATCTTCCATGCTCTAGCAGCCACATCATCCATATTCCTATTGCAGATTTCATCAACATTTTGGGTAAGTGGAGGTATGTTATTTTCTAAACTTTAATCATGTAATTCCTCAACTGCTAGCAATGAATAATTTGAAAAATTCCCTCCCCCAGTTCCCTTTCATTTTCACTTTTATGACTTATGCCACGTTGCATGAGGACATGCAATAAGTTAATTTGGGGGGTATGGGACTTTATTCACTATCATCACTCCATTTTTCCACGACCATCATTCCATTTGTTCGTCTCATTTACCATTTATGAACATCGCTTTTCCAACATTTATTTTCCAATGATACTCTGTTGCACTTTGATTCATAAGCAATGTTATACATATTGGCATGATTCACACATATACAAAAAAGGGCTTTATTATACTTAGTGATGTTTTCCTTATGCACATTGATAGCATATATTTTCCAATAATAATATGGGAAAATTATTGTCATAACAACAAGAGAACAAATAATGAAATGAATGTTGTTAACAAAAGAACCAACATTCTTTATATTCATGGTTGTCACACAAGAACCAACCATAAGAAAATGTCAGTTGTTACTCATGTAAATCCCATCATGGAAACATTCATTATAATCACTCAAAGCCACCATTCATATGCCAAAATTTCTTGAGAAGATCCATGCATGGTTGCATGAGGACATGCAACAAGTTAAGTTGGGGGGTATGTTGGGGCTCATAAATGTCCTATTTTCATCCACCTTTCCCTTCATCATTCTCCACATTTCATCGCCCCATTAACCTTTCCCGATATCATTTCCATAAATATACTTGGGTTTCACCTTATTGTTCTCCACTTTATTCATTTTAATATTAAAAGGGAATTTGTGATTAAATGTTAGAAAATTGACATGTTTTCATATATATCTTAAAAATGTGTGAGCTTTGTAATGTGTAGGAATATGAGAAGGATTAATTCAAAAGGACTTCTCAAATACTTCCTCCACCATTTAAATATTTGAGGAGATAATTCAAGCCCATTCCAAGGAGAATATCATGGAGATTTGGTTGGAATATCTTATCCAAGATATATGAGAGATATGTGTGAGGATTTGAAGGGATTATATTTTGTAATAATGGGAAATCGGTTGAGAGAAAAGTGGATCTATAATAATGAGATGGTTATCTTATCTTCAAGGCTCTCATGTATAAAAGAGAGTGATCTCTCTTCATGAGGATTCAAGTAGGAGAGAATTCAATTAGATTATGCAATTAGAATATGGAATTAGAGTAGTCATTAACGGTAGTCATTAGGATTTGAAAGAGAAAGGGATTCTTAGCTTTGATTCATGGATTTGGTTTGCATGCTTTCATTATTTTGTTATGAAGATTGATTTGATTATTATAATGTAAGATTGCTTCATTGGCGTGAGCTCACATATGTTGTTGTGTCATTCAACTCTTCACATGTTGTATTTTTTTTCCTTCATGTAGTTCTCCATTTCTAGATTAATTCCATTTACGCAATTTCTCATTCTTAGAGTAATTTCATTTACACAACTAGATTAATTCAATTCCAAGTCGTGTGTTTCACTTTCCTGCATTAGATTAATAATTCAATTTCAGTCGTGTGTTAGATTAATGATTCAATTTTAGTTGTAGCTTAAACATTAGATTAGATTAGTCCTACTTCAATCTTGCATATACTTTGTGTGTGCTTAATTAGTTTACAAACCCCGGGTTGACAAATTAAATAGTTGGGCAAGTACTACAACTCAATTAATACAACATTAGTTCGGCCCAATATAATGACTATCATTCCCTTGTCACGATTGTTGTTCCTTTTGCAAGTAGTGTTGTTCATTTGAATGGAACAATTGTCGTTCATTTTGTTACGATTGTTGTCCCTTTGCAGGGGTTGCATCTATGGAGGATGGGTATTAAAATCGGAAGGTAAGAACCTACGTAGGTGACAAGTAAAATGCTTGTGCCAATTCCTACCTTTGGATGATGCATAGAGGTTATATTTTAGAACATCTTTAGATCCCAACATATAGCGATAACCAAGCTTTACAATTCATAACCAGACAAGAAAAATTGAATCAGAGGCATGCAAAATGGGTTAAATTTATGAAATTTTTTACTTTTGTCATAAAACATATTGTTGGGAATACTAACAAGGTTGTCGATGCATTAAGCAGGAGATGTTTAATTCTACAGGAATTCCAAGTGAAGACCTTGGGGTTTGAACACCTTAAGGATATGTATTGTGATGACATAGACTTCAAGGAGGCATATGAAGCATGTACAAACCATGTGCTAAGTGATAGAAGTCAGTGAACATAATACATGGTTCAGGAAGGATTGTTGTTCAGAGGAAATCAGTTGTGCATACCAAGATGCTCAGTGAGGGACAATATTTTGAAGGAGAATCATAGTGGAGGATTGGATGGACATTTCGGCCAAGATAAAACATTTGCACAGTTGAGCAATTCATACTATTGGCCAGGTATGAGAACATAGGTGATAAAATTTGTGAAAAGATGTAGAATCTGCCAACATGAAAAGGGGAAAAGATAGAACATTGGATTTTATCAGCCATTGCCAGTACCAGGGAGACCTTGGGATACAATAAACATGTATTTTGTGTTGGGATTTCCAAGAACACAAAGGAGATTTGATTCCATATTTTTGGTAGTGGAATGTTTTCAAAGATGGCACATTTCATCCCATGCCAGAAGACCAGTGACACAACGCATGTTGCAAATCTGTTTTTCAAGGAAGGTGTAAGACTTCACGGCCTGCCCAGGAACATTGTCTCGGATAGAGACACGAAATTTGTTGGTCACTTTTGGAGGACGTTGTGAAAGAGTATGGGGACAAAATTACCCTTCAGCTCAACTTATCACCGTCAGAAAGATGGGCAGACTAAGGTGGTAAACATAAGTTTGGGAAATTGTTTGAGAAGTTTAGTCATTGAGCGTCATAGTCAGTGGGATTAGATTCTTACACAAGCAGAGTTTGGATACAATGACTCACCAAAAAGGAGCACTGGAAAGAGCTCATTACAAATATTATATGGAATGCAACCAAGGGGATTTTCTGAGTTGAGAGCCTTGGAACAGGGTGAGATTAGAAGTGTTGGAGTAGAATATTTCACTGCTGAAATGTAGAAACTCCATGACTAGACCAGAGAACAATTGCAGATTTCTAACCAGAAGTACAAGAAAAGAGCTGATGAGCATCGCAGGGAAATTCAATTTGAAGTAGGATATCATGTTTTGGCACATCTCAGGAAGGAAAGGTTCCCTAGGGGAACACATAACAAGTTGAAGATGAAGAAGATATGACCATGTAAAATCTTGAGGAAGTTTGATGCAAATGCCTATGAGATTGAGTTGTTGGATGGTGTGGGAATTTTGCCCATATTCAATGTTTTGGACCTGTACCCTTACAGGAATTATGACATAGAAGGATCAGAAGATCAACAAAAGATTCAATGGGAGAAAAAGATTCCTGTGGCAGAAAAGCCACAGATGGAGAAAATTGTAGATCAGAGGATTGGCAAGAAGACAAGAAGGAAAACCTATTTTGAACATTTGGTCAAATGGAAGGGACACCCAATCGAAGATGCCAGTTGGGAAAATGAAGCTACCATCTAGAAGCTGGGAAAATCAATGCAGGAGCTCATGGACAGGAGTCCATGAATTTTTGTCAAGGGGAGTATGATGCACGAACATCATTGGCAAGCGCACAGTGGCAGGACCACTCAACACGTGGGATTTCTTCCATAACTTCAACGTTAGCAGTTGCAGCTAATTTTGAAATTCGCCTTAACTCAATGCTAGAATTTACCTTTGGAGGCACGCTTGAACCAGTGTCAAAATTTACCCTTTCAGGCACATTTTGAAAATTGCAAACAGAGCAGGAGTTTCCACTATGGCTCTAGAATGTGACTGGACTAAGATAGCATAGAATGAATTTTAGAGTAGACGAGTAGCCAGGGGAAACCCTAGAAATAATTTTGAGTTTAATAGAATTTTGGTACACCCAGATGAGAGAGTTGCAATACAGAGGGAAGTAGTTGTAGGAAAAATGCAAGTTAGCAGAAGTATTGAAGCTTTCAAGCTATTGTAATTTTGAATGTGTTTTGTAGCCATTTTGGCACTTGTGAATATAATAGAGGGAAATTTGATCCAACTGCATGGTGTGTGAACAATGCTTGCAATTTCCTGTCATTTCTATTTTTATGAGAAAGTGAATGAATATCCATAGGGGAGAATGGAACTATGAACGTTAGTTTTTCAGTTTCAATTGTTTCTCTTCGTTTGAATCTCTGCAAGGTGTGTATAGAGCCAAAGAAGAATGCTAGGAGATCGGGCGAGGAATTTCTCTGTGAGAAATCCATTGGTTCTGAGTCATCGAGATCCCTTAGATGCAAGGAGTGCGCGGGAAATCAAAGTCTTCACAAGGAAAAGATTAGCAGTAATTACACTTTGGATAAGTGTTATTGAGGCCCAAGAACCCCATTTCCCAGGGGGAGTGAAGGTTTAAAACTTTGGGGACTTAGAAAATATTCTAAGTCTGAGAAACTAAAAGCCTAGGAGGGATAAAAAACCGTTGATCCCATGTAAATCTGGACCGTTGGACCATTTCACGAAATCGGGTATTGTGAGCTGGGAGGACAGAGGTCCTTGATTTCCAAAACCTGTTGGCAACCAATTCAATTTTTTTTTTAATTACCCTAAAAATATGCCTACACCTAATTGTCTTCTAAAATCGACAAGTCATCGTCGCATTTTGCAACTAGACATTTGTTTCATTTCTTGTGACAATTGCAATTTGATTTCGATTCAATTTTCACAACTGAAAGTGTGAAAACTCCTCCATTGTTGTTTGGACTGTCGTAGTCTTTTATTGATTTTCTAAAAGACACTTTACCATTAGTTTATTGTATGACTACGAACGACTTTCAAACTATGCCCATTCGCCTTGATTGTGCATTTAGATTTGTTTGATTAATAAGCCATTGAGCATGCAAATTTATTGGTTACATTTGATTCTACAAGGGTCATGATTGATGTTGGTTTTATATGATGTGATCCTTATTGTTTTAAACCTTTGACTTATCAATTTTACAAAGTTTGTGGTCATAATGTTTCATAAAACTTTGATTATAATTATGCTATGAGCGCATGATCAATATATGAGTTTCGATTTGCATGGCAAAGGTTTGAATTATAAATCTTGATCGGGTGAACTTTCGGTTTGATTTAATAAGTCTGATCTTATACGATGGAACGATTGGATTAACATTGGTTTAAATGTTTTTGATGAATACAATGGTGCGATGTTTAACTTTGGGTTTTTGATTTGGATCATTGCTTGGTATGTTGTTTTATGGGTTTCGATTGAATGGTTTTAACTTATGGTATGACGCATTGATGTAATATATACTATGGCGAGTTGATACATTGACCACCGCCCAAACTATTTGGTTGGCCGATTCATATGGATTAAACATGATGATTATGGATGGAACAACACTGTACTCAGTCATTAATACACTGCATGGCGGTGGTAATCCCACCACCTTCGCACGCATACAATTAATCCTTGCCTCTTTGAGCGCTGCAGCTGTTAGTCGTGACCATTTTTCGACCCTGTCCATTGTTTTGTTCGGTTCGAACCCTACTATGCAGAGAAGCCATGGCTCCAGTCATAAGGGCCGAGCCCAACGGGTGTCAAGCATTGATGATGTTTGATGGCGCTTATAGCGACCTTGAAAAATTTGGATGGCTCTCATTCATAAAGAAATTCAATGGTCATAACCCTAGTGTGGCTCGGCAATTTGCGTTATCATTCGATGGCTACCGAGCCAAAGTTGGAGATGTGCAACTTGAAATTAATGAACAGTTTCTTAGTTCGGCAACTAGCCTGCCTGTTACGGGACAGAAGTGGTCCAAAAGTTGCAAGGTGGATGATGTCCTGTGGACATTGTTATTCCAGTCTCGAACGGTGAACTCCTGCGACAAAGGCTTGCCTGCAAAAATGTTAAAACCACGCTGGTATGTTCTCCTAATGATAATCAAGAAATTCATTACTTGTGAAGGCAGGTACGGGTTCGTTTTCCTGTTTCACCTTCGTCTATTGATGGTTTTTATGGGTTTCGAACTTAGTATGCCCCATTACCTGCATAGAAGTTTGTTCAAGATGGCTAAAAGGTACAAGCGTAGCCAGGCTGACACCAGCCTCTTCCATTTGGGGTTGATTAAAATGATTATGGTTTACGAGTTGGGGTTACGACGTGATTGTTGGGATGATTTTCTCAGTCGTAATGGCTTTGAAGAATCAAACCCTCCGCAAGTTGATAAACCTATGGTGGCCGAAACCCAGCCTATTCCCCCTGTGCCTTATAGCGTTTTGCTACCCAAACCTCTACCCGACCCACCTACAAATTTGCCTATGGCTATGACTAAACAGGTTGAAATTGCTAAACCCACAATAGAAAAACCTAAATCTAAAACTAATGCTAAGGGCAAGAAAAACACTCGCTTAATCTCTCGCATGGCGAGAAATAGACCTAAACCCCCTGCCAAATCTGAGCCTATCATGGTCAGCGAAGACTCTGATTCAGAGATTGAACGCTTTCTCGCCAATGAGTATCCTTACTCGGAAGGTTTGTGTGACAAGCCTGCATATGACTTTGTCAAGAATTTACCACCTTGTCTGCAGGATGATCCTAAGTTCCCTGGCATTGAACTACCTCGTGGAATCCTCGGTGAATCATCGAAACTGCCTTCTGCTCAACCTGTTGTTCCACCTTGCGATCAGTGTGGGTTATGGTTGGAGAGATACTACTTGGATGTGTCGATGTTGCAATCCAGAATCCATGATTTGGAAAACCAAGTGGCAAAGCTCACTGGTCATAACGCGAAGGTGGAACCCTCTGACAAGAAGAAATGAACAACTGGTTCAATTCTGTTCAAGAATGTCGAGTCAGCCACGACGATCGTCAATTCCAAATTGGCATAACCTCAACAATCTCGCTGGTATAACTTTCACCTATCTATATGGCACATTCATAAACTCTGTGTACATTGTTGACCTGCTCTGTCATGCATTTGTTGTATATAAGTTTTGTTGATTAATTCTTGGATTGGTTTTGATTATATTTAATTTGATTGATCATGATTGGATTTGATTTGAATACTCTGTTATTGATATCTTTTCTAAACACAGGTTATTTTGGTATCCTAATCTTGGAACACAGTTAATATCTCTTTTCGATTTGGTTATATCCTGTGTGATATGAGGGGCAAATTGGTTAGCTGTTATGATTGTGTATTCTATGTTCGGACCAATTCGAATATCATTTTGTTACATAATCAAATTACGAATAGATATGAATAGTGGCTGTTATACCCAACCGACTCAATTTGGACTGTATTCGATTGTAACAAATATATCGTTTGAATTCGATTTGAGGAATGAATTGATCGTATCCAAGTCTTACGATTTGTGTCTATAATTAAACTCAACCTTATTCATTTCGGTTATTTGCCCAGTTTATATTATGGATTTTGTTGACTCTATCAAGACCCTGTCTGTTGACTGTGTGGTGATCAATAACGAAATGCGTTTGATTGTTACTCGTTCGGTCTGATTCCATTCTAAACGATTTACCTATCTTTGCATTTAATTGAACGATATCGATTTATTTCTATGACTATAATGAGTCAACGATGGTTATGATCATTATTTTTTTCATGTCTGTTCACCATGCGATACTCAGCAACCGCATTCTACAACAAATTTTAATGGATATGTTCTGTTTTGATTGTAATTGGTTACAGCCTGTTCATTTTGACAATTGAATAAAACGATATGAATTTCACATAGCTGTAACCAATCGATTGTGATAAGGATCGATTATTATCATATCTATTTTTGATTACATCATACGATTGGCTTGTAATTGCATTTGGATACGAAACAGTATGATTACTATTTGCCCTGATTTTATGATAACTAAAAAAAGAGCATTCTTTACTCTGTTCTGATTGCATTTCTTTTGATATGATTTGATTCATTAGTAATTTCGTTTTTGAGGATTATTAAAAGATGATTCGATTTGATTTGATTGAGATCTGATCCTGTTTGCTATTTTTGACTAGCTACAGAATCAGATGATTCTG
>ML799469.1:40571-56601 GCA_009831015.1 Picea engelmannii | reverse complement strand
CCCAGATTGTGTAAAACTGTTTGATATTATCCACAAGGAAGTTTTACCTTGTGAAGAAACCTATATATACTTATGATTTTTGTAATAATCATCATCCTCATTCGTGGGAGAACAAGGATATGTAATTCTGATACAAACTGGAGAAAAATTGATGTTTTGTCATAGCTTTTGCTTTTCAATATATCAACACTTTGTTTCATGTTTTGTATATCACTTTGCTTATGATTTATGACTACTTTAGCTATCTAAATCAAATGCAAATGATATAATGTTATTACTGTTATCCATATCTTGTCTCTTCCAAATAGATAAAAGACATAACAGTTGTTGATTCATTTTGTGAATGATAGCTTTGTCTTCTTCATAGATTGAATTGTTATATAAGTTTTCTGCATAACAGGTTTCCCTTATTGCAGAGATTTATCATCAGAAGATTGTTATGATTTTCTTTTATGTCTTGTTTGTCCTGTAAAACACTTCAAGAAGCAGCATAGCTGATCATTTACAAGAAGCTTAAGGACTAAATGGTGTGAATTTATTCCTCCAACCAGCTTAAGAAGTCATCATACACAGGGCATACTTGGAGCGTTTCCAGGTCAATTAGTTTGTTGTTTACTGTTTCGATTAAGTAGTTTAATATAGATATAAGTTTAATTAGATTTATATTAGATTATTTAATTTCAGTAAACATATTAGATTGTTTAATTTCAGTAATGTTTGTTTCCTTTTCATAAATATAAAAATCAAAAAAGAGATTCTTGGTTGTCTTAGGGCAGGATATACATGAGTTTTGCAGGTTTTAAGTAAATATGTAGATTGTTTATAATGTATATTTGTGAATAAGTAATATTGTAGCTGATAATTAGATAGTTGATTTGAGTTATTATAATAGTAATTAGTGGATTGTATAGAATAATTAGTATTTAGTATATTAGTTCCTTTTCTTTGTTTTATTAGTTTCTAGTTTCCTTTATTTCAGTTAGTTTCTTGTATTTAGTTATAGTTTAGTTTGTTTTATTTACTTTGGTTAGATTACTTAGCTCGGATCAATTCTCTCTTTGGTTTTCATAGAAGACCTTAGAGCGGCCAACGGAGCCGTTAAACTCGTCAGGGTGGTCCATTCGAAACGACTTGGGTTATTTAGACAACCCCGGACCGGTTCCACTCTCCCATTTGACGGACGATCAATTTTGCCCATCAACAAAACCCCGAAACGTGAAATCACGATTCATGAGGAAAAGATATAGACTGTTAGATATTAAGGGGCTGAGGGTCATCGATTTCCATCGTGAAATCAGGAATCGGGAATCTGAGAAGGAGAGCAGAGGAGACTGCAATCCAAAGTCACAATACGCGAAATATTTATATCGATCGTGACCATCAGATCAGCACCATCGACATTTTGACAATTGGGAGTACGAAGGGACAGCATCCCAGGACTCTCTATCCATGAAATCTTGACAAGATCAAGACCGCCATATCTTCGAAGGCTTAGAGCCATCGATCTGTAGCAAGGTAACATTTCACGATTTCAGCGACCGCGAGGAGGAGAGAACAAACTTCGTGAAGAGTGAAATCACGAAACACGATGCGTGTTTGGGTTAAGTCTTTGTTCGTTCCTGTGGTCACATGGAGAGGGGACTCACGCATAGTGGTGGTTTGCGAGGGAAAAAAATAGACAAGGTCCTGTGTATTTGATGTTAAAGGATCCAGTCCGAAACCAGGAGAGATGTTTTTCGGCTCCAGAGTCAAAGATCATGATCGGGAGCTCGTGCAACCCTTATGAGAGATAGGGGGTTTGCATCAATACAACTTCAGAAAACTAGGGTTTTCAGTTTTTTGGAACTCCAAAACTTCTAGCCCTTCAGACCTTTGTTGCCTATGTCACATCAACATGTAACCTATCACTATATGAAATATCATTAACCATATGCAGATATGTACCATGTCATCAATGAAGCATCTCCAAAAACCTATGCATGTTCCTCATTCATAAATCATCATACAATATAGATATTCCTCGATTAAGTATAGATATATCAGTATTGTACCATACATAAGAGTGTTTCTCACTCATCCAGCCAACCAACATATACCATATACAAGTACAAGGCCAACCATATCAAGAATTCCTCAAGAATTCACCATATCATAAGAAACTCTATGCATCAAAACAAACCTGCAACCATACCATATATTTTGTAGCTAACCTAAACCTATAGAATGTTGACTTGGGAACTTGCTTTCTGACTCTAGGGATGTAGCACCAACATCTACTCAAGTTTTCATGAATTTTTCAGATGTACGCAACCTCCTCTTCTACTTCCCATGTATGTATGTGACATGGCCTTCTATGGCCCGCGTATGTATGTGAACTGGCCTTCTACAACCCACATACAACTTCATAAACTAGGTTTTTCTTCAAATTTTGCAACTCTGAAACTTTCATCATAAACCCTCCTTTTCTACCTCAGACTTGTGTAACTTCATATGTACCAATGAGTACCTGCAATAAACCTTTCAAAAAATAATAGATATTCAATGTGCTCAATACTGGATGATAAGAAGAGACCCTTGCTCTCTTATTTATACTCTCCAAGTAGATTCCTCTAGGGGTTATCTTCTAATTGCTTTACCCAACTTCCTTCTTTTAGGGATAACCCACTTCCAACTACTTTTTCCACTTACAATTATTTTATCCACAAATAGAAAATTCTCCACTTTTAGTTGCAACTAATTTATTTTTAATTATTTACTTTTTTCAATCACTTATCCCATGATTAACTCCTAGTTGTAACCACTTTGACTAGTCAACTTCTTCTAGGAGCTTATAGAATAATTTGACCTTTTTGACCTTCTAGGGGATTCTAGATAACTCAGGAGGGTTATCCAACTTTACTAAGCCAAATATCCTCAACCATGAGGGACTAAGTGACGTACCACATATCATTGGAAACATCACAATGTGTATTATCCATCTATAATAGTATCACCTGCAAATTATTTATCTTCATTACATTATTCCTCAACTAAACTTGGGTTCCTTACCCATACCTATGGAACTAACGCAATGTGCTACCAGACATACTTAAGGTTTGACATCAATATACAATATCAAAATATCACTCTCCAAGGGTTGATATCAATGACAACCAACTATCCAAACCAATTGTCCATCGATCTAAACCAATTATCTGAGAAACCCTTATATCCCTTGACCCCTAATCCATAACAATAATAACCCCTATAACCCATAATCTTTATCATCAATATAAACACTGACATATGTTAAATATAATCCATATTACACCTAGCCCCCAACCCTTAACCATTATAAACCCTAATCCCTATCTCATCTAATCCTTAACCTTTATGACCCATAATTGTCATAATCCCTAACATTTATCAAAAACAAGAATCAAGGATATAACCCCTAACCACTATATGGTATAACCATTATAATTTATAATACCTAATAAATAAGAACTAACCCCTATCACACTTAACCCATTAGCCTTATCACCTCTAACCCCTATCCTTTATAACTCATAACAAATAATCCCTATAATCCTTAATATTACGATGTTAACCACTCTAAACCCTAACTCTTAAGAACATGTAACCACAATAAACACTAACTACTAACCTCTAGAATCATTAATTACTATAATTCTTAAACATTATAACCCCTAACTCATATAATCCCTAAAACCTAACCTAAACCATAACCCTTAGCATGTATCACCCATAAATCCTATCACCCTAAAACTTTGACAACTAGCCCTAAACCATGAAACCTTTTAATCTTTAACCTGATTAATACCTAACTCCTTAACCATATCACCCCTAATTCATATTACATATAATAATAAATTATAATAATCTTTAACATCTATAAATATTATAAAATAAACACTCTAAATGTAAATAATAACTCTCAATATTTATAACCCTTTAACCGATATCACTTAGAAACCCTAAACCCTAACCTCATAGCCATATAACCCATGTAACCACTAATTACTTACAAGTATCACTATAGTGCATACCAATGTTTAATCTATAATCACAACAACTGCTAATCATTACAATGACTAACCCCTAGAAACTATGACTGAAATAAACCCTATCCCCCATAACTATTAACCCAAATGACCAATAGCACTATCTACCATAACCCTTAATCCATACCACCTATAACACTTATAACCCTTATCCCTAACAAATATTACCTCTAATCATTAAAGCCATTAACCATTGAAATCCCTAAACCTATCCCTATACATCCCTACCACCTCTAACACGTATAGCCCTTAACCCTAACAATTATAACTCCTAGTCATTAAAACCATTATCCCTTCAAATTCCTAACCATATGAAAGGAAATAAAAATGCGAGAGAAATAAAAACAATAACCAAGAACATAGAAACAACAAGATTTTACCCTAGAAATCCCAAACTGGGAGAAGCCAGCTAATAGATCTATTAGTTCCTTTACCAAACCCAGTGAAGCTAGCCAATATTTTGGCCCCGACCAAGTGAGACTTCACCGCTCATGTCCTGACACTTTACAGTGGAGTGTCCTAATCCTATTTAAAGGCTTCATTACATGTAATACATGGGCTCAATACCATGTTTCACCAATACCATGTGCCTGAAACCACTATTGTTTACCTAACAACCTTGACTATTTCACTGAGTTAAGTTTAAACTAACATTCCCTCCTGTAAATCTGACTTGGGATTTCCTATGACCAAATCTGGCTAAACTGGACAAGTTATATTTCACCACTCACCTCCAGGCCCTACCCATACCAAAGTTTATAACCAAGGTCTCTAAGAATATGGTATGTACCCCTTATCACTTAAGTGTACATCTAGACTCTATTGGTAATCTACCAAGGGTACGCATGTCATACCAGGTCTTACAATCGTATGTCGATTTACATTAAATTTTCAACTCCATTAAAATAAAATAAAAATTACTCTCGCCTTTACATTCCTCATATTCGTACCACCCATGCATTTTTTAAAATAAAATCCAAACCCAAACTATGCACCAGGTCATTCTAGATCATCATCCAAACACACTTCCATGCCTCCCAGGAAAATACCAGCATTATCATCTCCAAGACTAGTGCCATCATCCAATCTAATGATCTAGGGATTTTCCTTTTCCACCACCACCACAATCATCATTATATATTCCACTACCTTTAACCTTCTCCAATAGTGCATCCATTCACAGAATAGTCTTCTAGGTGGGTTTTCCATGCACTGATCCTCATGGGATTTATTTTGTTGAAACCCTAGCTCTGTACTTTGACCGTTGTGTCAGGGGCACTCCATCTTTCTTCATCATCAAAACACTCTTGTGAGAGATTCTGGGTTCACCTTGCTATGATACCACATGAAAGGAAACAAAAATTCAAGAGAAGTAAAAATAAAAACCAATAACATAGCAACAACATGATTTGTGTTAGAAAACCCAAACCAGGGAAAACCAACTAATAGATCTAGTAGTTCCTTTCCAAGTCCGACTAAGCTAGCCATTATCTTTGCCTTGACCAAGTGATCCTTCACTTTTCATGTCCCAACACATTAAAATTGACTGACCACGGGCTCAATACCATGGATCATCGATACAATGTGCCTGAAACCACTATTGTTGACCTAATAACTTTGACTCTTTCACTGAGTCAATTTTAACCTAAAAACATATCCCTATATAAAAGAGTCCCTTTTTTTCGAAAATAAATGGGATAAATCCATTATAGATGTCAACCCATATATATAAGTAGTCTCTAACCCTATCAAACCAAAACATTCAAGTCCCAACTTGGGAAAGAAAGAGATACTTTTTCCAAAGGTAAATGGGATGTTAGTAAAGTATAAATCATGAGTCGTAACCTAACCCAGTTAATCTTGGCTACTGAGTGTATTATCATAGGTGAGGTGGGCGACAAAGCATGTATAGCAGTCGCATTTGGCTAACAACTCGTCTTGGCCAAGGTGTTTGCCAGTATCATTGGGATACTTCCTTATCTAAGACAACATCCATGTATAGTAGCTCAAGGATTAGACCATCTAATGGTGTAGTGAGCATCTATCCAGGGACTAACCTAATCTAGTCTAGCTATGATTGGGCTTGGGAAACACCCCTTATCATAGAGAGAACCAATATACCATTACAAAAAATGTGTGGAAACATTGCATTGTTCTCCAAAAAAATAGCATTGATTCTCCATAAAAACAATGTACCTAAACTCCTATAATTCCAAACCATTCACGCCTAAAAATTTGAACCCATATAAACCCTAATTATATCACCCATAAACCCTAGAATCAAATCCCCAAATTATATCATCTATAATATCTAGGTAATATTTCCCTTAACTAGTATAAGCACTAATGTTTAAACCATAATAGTTGTAACCCATTACTAGTAATCCCTATAAACCATATCCCCATTAAACCCTCATACCTCTAACCCTTAACCCCTAAACTATAAACCATAACACCTAACGCTTAACCCCAATTCTTATTCGTTATAACCCCTAAACTCTATAACATATAAACCCTAACCATTTTCATCCCTAACACAAAAATGTGAATACCTCTAAATTGTAACAACCATAAACCATAACCTATAAAACCCCAAACCTCTAACCTCCATTACCCTTATCCCATACTCCCATAATTCCTAACCCTTATATCCCGTAACCCATAATCACTATAACCTCTAACTATCCCATAATCACTATAATCCCTAACTAATATCCCATATAACCATAAAATATTATATAAAATAATACATAACCCATTTAAAACCTAATTATTATTAACCTTATCTCATTAAACTCTTAACTAATGTAACCACTAACACTTATCACCCTAAACCTTAACTAATATAACTTGAAACTTGTGATATTTATAACCATACATTCTCAACCCCAAATTATTATATAACTTAACAAATAAAACCACTAACACATATGATGAAAAACTATGATAAATCTAATCCCTAACCATTATAACCACTAACCCTTATATCCCCTAAATCCTATAACCCTTAACAAATGAGACCTAATGATTAAATGTCATAAGATTTGAAAGATATAATCCTTAAATATTAATTTCTTACTTTTATAAATCATGACCCTTATAACCATCTTATAACACTTCTCTCCTACTCCCTCTATATTTTATAAATAATAAACTATCTTTGCTAACCCACAACACTAAACCCCTAAACTTTTATATACCCATCTCCTAAACTCTATTAATCCATCCCATAAATACTACGACCACTAATCAATTAATACCATAACCCAAAGCCACTATAACCCTTAATCCATAATCCCCAACCACTAATCACTTACATGTATGGTTTCTATTATTTAAACCCTAACCCATATAATTTCTAATTGGTAAAGCCTGTAACCCATAACCCTTATAATCTCTATCACTCGTAACTATTATAAACCTTATCTCCCATTCACTGTCACATATTATTTATAGCATATAACCCCAATCACCCCTAATACCTATGACCCCTAACACTTATAATGCATAACCCCCACAACACAAACTATCAACCACTAAAATTTTGACTAGTAAATGTTATATCCCATAACTACTAAAGCATGATATAACCCTTACAATTATTGACCCCTAACCCCCATCACTACTAACCACTGACATGATACCCTAGTTCTTAATAACCCTTACTCATCTAACCCTAATTCATATCATCCTTAACGCCTAAATCACCAACCCTTAAAACCCTCAACATATGAAAACCTTTTCCTTTCACCAAAATTAACATTAACTATTAAATACTATAATAAATAATCCCTARCCCTTACCCTTGTAACACATAACCTTTGAACCATAAAAATTGTAATCACTAACTCTTAACCATTAACCCTTATAACCGAAAACACTTATCACAGTTTATAGAAGCTAATAGTATTTTGCAACAACCGTAAGAAACTTAACTCAGAATTACAAGAGAATATAGTGAAAACTTAACATTTATCAAGTAGATTATTTAGCACTTATCCCAAGAAATTTATGAGTATGTTATCTAGTAATTAGAGTGAATTATGCAGAAAATTACAACAATTAGGATAGTTGTAGAAAATATTTTCAACAAAAACAACTAAATTAGTATATTAATCTAAGATAAGGTTAGAGAAAGTTAGTAGAAGCTTTAGACAATAGAGTTTGAGAGTTTGATCAATTCCTTCACAAGAGATCAAGTAAACTAGTGCCTTTTGGGGCTATGGAGTCATTTACAACAACAATATAACTTGGAGAAATAATGATGATAATAATGTATAAGGATGATGAGATAAAATTTGAGGTGCTAGCACCTTAGGGCCTCAAGTTTCAAGTCCCAAAAGGTGAATTTTTCTAGAGAACAAGGTTTTTGGGATCTGGCGAATTCTTCTTCTTCCTTAGAATCTTGAAATATATGGAAACAAGTTTCTAGAATAAAGCATGAAGGATGACAACACGACATTCCAGAAATAGAAGAGCATAATAAAAGTTGCATAAAGAGAGGAAAGAATAAGAAAGAAAACAACCAGTTAACTGAAGTTGGCCATGCCAAGCATTGTAATGGGTTATTTTTGGGATAGATAGAATAGGGATTTAATCTCTAGATTTTGGGTATAAATATGTAACGGGTTGGGATATTTGAGGGTCTGAAGAGTGAGAGACTAAGCAGTGAGGTTGAATATTATGCAAGGGTCATGAATGTAATAGTCATTTGGTAAGATGAAAGATGAATAAAGAGAGAGTTTAGAGATAATATGGTGTCTTGTGTTATCTTGTCTATATGTGCTTATGAATGATGTTGCTATGCTTCATAGACTAGACTTACTTTATGGATTAATTATGGTGCAATATTCATGAATGATTGTAAGAATCTATGTAATAATCAAGAACATACATAATCTAGAAGAAGGAACAATGACTTGAGTATCCTCCTCCTTTTCCCTTACTACTGCAGAAGCCTAGTTCTTGCGGTCCCAATAGATACCTCAGGTAAGACTTCATATGTGAAAATAGGTAATGCCTAAAGGGTCGATGTCATGTGGGTTTGTTGTTCATAGTTAAAATTAATTGTTGGCCCTCGACCAAGTTTTGAGTAAATCTTGGTCAGGCTTGACCACTTTCTGGACTTCGACGTAGTGATCGAGGAAGGAGCGCCCAGGCAGAGATTAGATCATGGATCTCACTTGTTTTTGCAAGCTTTGTGGACCTAGCAAGGGGTTCATTAGGGTTTTTGTAATGGGTTATGGGATTTTGGCCCATGGGTTTACCCATTCTTAGGCCTTATTGTAAAAGTATAAATAAGTAATATTGTAAGGATGAGTAGTAGTAGTAGAGAAACGATGTAAGGGTGAATAACTTGGAAGGCTAAGTGAAAATAGTTCTGAGTTTCTTTGTGCAATAGAATGTGTATGTAAGGCTCTGTGCTCGATAGAGGATTTTTCTATATGCCTTGACCTAATTTTGGGAAGGAGGATCTAGTGCTCAGTGCGTAGATCTCATGTCCTCTGCAAAGCTTGGCTCTGTAGCTTAGTGCATAGGAGCAGATGAATCTAAGAGATTGAATAATAATAGAGAAGAAGAAGCAGTTGGTGGATGATGGATGTAGCCCCACACCGGGGTGAACCCCTTAAATCTTGTGTTTGTTGTTCTTGTCATTGATATGCCTAGTGTTGTTGTTATTATGTATGATAGATAGATCTAATGTTGCTTAGTGATTTACTTGTACTTTATGAATGAATTCTAGATCTAACTTTGTGTTGTAGGCTAAGTGGTTGAAGTGTTTACTCTTTGTTGTTACTATTTTTATCCATAGTAGGGTTTGATCTGCGATGTTAATAAAAGCTAATAAACTAATGTGTATCATCTTCTAAGTGTTATTAAAGTGTTGTGCGAAGTGTTATAATCACATATATATGTCCCATCTTGGTTACAGACACCTGAGTCATGTAACCCTTCTTGCCTATACCTCGGGTGAGACTTCGCCTGATTCATAGTTATTTTCGAAAGCGTCGGTAGTTAGGGTTTTGTTGGTGCATTGTTGAAGTGTTGAAACCTGGGTCTGCCCCTATGCCAGCAAATGGTTCTGTTGTCGGGACCTGAAACTTTGATTGTTGGGAACTGAAGTAAAGAAAAGAGAATCTTTGTGCATAGATATGTTGTTGTAGTGTGCAGTATTTTACTTGACTTGCCAAGCTTTGTGCTAAGAAAGAAACCCGATCTGAAGAAAAGAGGTAAGATCTTAAAAGAGGTAAAGCTTTGTGCTTTGATAAGAGTAAGATAAGTGAAATTTTTTGTTTTGAAAGAATGAATTTAGGTATGTTTAATAGATTTTGTCCTAGTCTGAAAGCTAGGGAACAATTGGAAGAAATATTTGATTTGAATAAATTTGATAGAAATGAAGAAAAATATGTTATTCTTATGCATAGAAATAATTTTTGGACTAATAAGTGGATGCAAGAACCTAGAAATAATTTTTGCAGATTGTAGGTCCAACATTGTGATACTAGTGCGTAGTATAGAAGAAGTTGGGGAACTTACAAGAGAAAAAGAGGATGGACACTATGTTATAATTGCAGAAGACTGGATCATATTGCTAAGTAATGCCCTGGTATAGGTCCTAGTTGTCTTTATTGTAAAATTGTTGGTCATGAGGTTGAGGATTGTCCAAGGATGATTGCTAAAGTTTAAAGGATGAACATGAGACAATTAAACTATGAAGGAAGTCAAGAGACTAATAGTATCTTATATAATCATCAAGATAATGAGTCAGAGAAAGCTCAGACTATGTTATCACAGTGGAAAGAAACGATGAATGATCACAAAGGTGTCAGTCTACCAGAGATATTGAAGGTTAAATAATGCATAAATGTAAGAATAGGAGACTTAGACATAGACTATGTCTTGGATGAGGAAACACCAGTGAATATTATGACAGAAGGCACTTGGGAAATTTTGGGAAAGCCTACTATGACACCTTCCTTGGGAAGGATAAGCTTGTTTAAGGGAAAGATGATAACCCTATGTGGAAGAGTTACTAATGTACCTGTTATCATTCCTAGAACATCGAATGAAGAGGAATTTGAAGTTATTAATTTTTTTGAGAACAACGCCCCATTCCCACTTTTGTTAGGAAAGACTTAGATTGAGGAGGATCAAATTAGAAGGAAAGAAGAGGAAGAAGATATAGAAAATAAAAACTAAGAACTAAGGGATTTCATAGCTAGAAAAATAGATCGACTGATAGAAGAACGAGAAGTCAAGTCAAATAAATAGAAGGAAAGATAATTAACTATTGAAGTTAAAAGAATGCAAGAAGGTTTAAAGGATCTATCTATGCAAGAAGGAAGAATTCCCACCCAGGACTTAATAAGAAAAGAGGTATTAATTTTGAACCCCTTAGAAGCACTTCAACAATGCGAAATCACTACGCTAGGAGAAGATAAGAATAAGAATGGGAAGAGGAATCCAGAAACAATTAGAGAGAATCATATCACAAGAAAGAAGGCAAGGAAGCTCAGTAAGAAGAAAGCCAAGTTGGGAAATCTAGAGGAAGTTATAGAGAGAAAATGGAAGGCTTCGCAGGAGGCAAGTTTGAAGGATTTGAACCTCGTTGGAATAGAAAGACCACGTAGAATGGAACTTTGCCCTGGCGAATCTATATGACCATTGGAGGTGCCTCGACCATTAGAACGATTCTCCGGAACGGCTAGGAAACACATTTATGGGTGGATGGACCGCATTTGGGACATTGAGACCGCACCATAATGGATAGATTCACATTAATGGAAGCATTCCTACAAGTTGGAGGAATTTGTTACAACGCTTGCTTATTTAACTCGTCGGACGCTGCGTTGGGACCACTTTTTTCCACCCATGATTATCTAAGACAAGAAGAGAAGTGATTGTGTGTGTTGAGTTGTGCTATCATACCTCACCATCCATTGTTTGACCCACCTGTCCATTCGCCTACCCTGACCCATCTGTTTAACAGTAAGAATGTCAGTCGAACGCAATGAGTTAGAAAATTTCGTCGAGGAGGTTCTTAAGAAGTTTATGGTTGATAAATCTATGTCTGAATGAGTACAGGTGTCGTCAACCAGGGGAATCCAGGCTTCCCCTTCGACTGGACCTCGTTCGAGCTGTTTCAACCCCACAAATGAGCAGCGAAGAAGATCACGTCGATCTTACCAGATTATATCCAGCCTTTCACTGGTGTGGTTAACCGCGACAACATCCCATGGGACTTCAAGTACACTTTGATCACCACGTACATCCAAAAAGGAATATGCGTAGTTGGGAGCCATTTGGGACAGATCCCACTACTCAAGAACAGTGACTTCAAACTTGGAGATAGAAAGAACTATGCGATGCTCGCACCCCATAGATATTTGATGAAGACGACTGGGAAGAAGCCTCGCCTACTATCCCAGCCTTGGATTAAGGAGCTAGTGCAGTCCATGATACTGAATTTAATGAAGATTCCCCATTTTGGCCAACACTAGGAGGTTAACACTTGTGTTAAAATCCTCTTTTCATGATACCATGGAGGATACCTATGGCTCGACCAGAATATTACTGTGGATCCGACGATGATCCACTTGATTAAAGGATTGAGCATGCATGGACCCGACCCTCAATAGTTTTACCCAAGGAAGACCTCAGATCGCTCCCTGGCATAGCGTATCACGGAGGCTTATGGAAAATTCGAGAAGGGAAAGTGAGGCTACAAGGTATCCTCTATCCAGGATGTCACAATGTGCCTCCCTTGCCAACTCATAACTACCAATATTGTAAGAAATAATCACCCCATGCAGGTCACCGGGTTCGTGGTTGACCTCGCAGGAAAATCTGTGGAGGGAATGCAGATGAATTGGGAGATCTACCTCATCAATGAGCTCAAGAAAGACTTCCGCGAAGCTCAGGATCAGGAAAACAAGTTCCACTTTAGCTGGATTCTCATATTGATTTGATTTTTCTCTTTGAAAATGACAAAAGGATCCACCTTCCCCGAGATCAACCCATCAGAGTCATTGGCCTCTAGGTTCTCAAACTTGTGGTACACCAACGACATGTCGAAGCAATGGTAGTCTAACATCGTGTTCCATGAGTACTATAAAAAAATGAAGGTTTCCATCGAGTTATTCCCATGCATGACACCATGCTCCTTGCACCCGTATAGACTAATAGCTAAGTTATGTGCAGATCCGCATTTTATATATATAACTATGCGTAGAGATGAGAGAAATGAGGAGTTATAATATTATTACAATATGACTGATGAAGACATGGAGAAGATCACGAAGGAATGGCCATAAGAGTTTCAAACACCTGTCGTTGATGCCGAACTCTCTGACACTGACATTATAGGAAGCCCCTTGGTCACCCGGTTCGAGCATGCAAGACATTCCAGTGCGAAGAAGAAGAAGAAAAATGAGAAAGTTCATAATATAGAGACCGATGATAGGACATTTCCTCGAAAGAAAGTGGATCTAGCTTGCCTACAGGAGGAGGAGGAGAAGACCAAGCCGATGGAAAAGGAGAAGGGGAATAAAGAGAAAATCAAGGAGAAGGCGAAGCTACAGCGCCGAAATATCCCCTTACTAAAATTGAAACATCGTGGAAAAGGAAGGTTTCTCCATGGAAACTATCAGCAAGAAAGAAGACCCGCACCAGTAATCCCCAACTAGAGGCCACACTCACAGAAGATGATATCAGTCTAGTCCACTGAGCAATGGAGGATGCGTCTGAAGATCTCTTGCAGAGATATGGAGTGAAGCAAGAGGAGTTGTATGGAAGGTTCGAGAAGGAGCTCAAGGAGATACAACAAGATATTCAATTGATCCGCGTAGTACCTACTGTGCCTTCCTCGTCGGAGAGTGCATAATTTGGGGATGAGCCCACGCAATTGAGAAGATTAGAAAATGTGATAGAAGATTAGCAAATGTGAGAGAGGAAGTACATGATCAGAGGGAGGAAGCCGCTAAGAACACGGTTGGAAGGATAAGATCCCTTGCCTCAGAATGAAAACAACTAAGCAACAGAAGCGCACATACTTGTGAATGCCTCACAGAAGAGCCAGATCTAAGGAAACTATACGCACAGTTATAGGAGGTGCAGTAGAGGGAACTGTAAGTATAGGCGTAGATGAAGCAACTGACTATGGTAGAAAGGATGAAGAGATCTCAGGAACAACGCATGGTACAGAAACATATTACTTCCATCTAGGGTAGGGTAATGGAAGTTGTGCAGAAGATGCAACCTGTGCAGGATGAATCCTACAAGGTGTTTGAACAAATTTAAGGACAAGGATCGCAACTGGACCAAGTGGTTGTGTCAGTGGAAAAACGCCTGGAAGGGCCTATTACAGAACAGATGATCCAAGAACTCACTGAGCAGGAGGCTCAGGCGAAGCAGCAAGTTGAGGAAGCTCGAGTGAAGCTTGAGGCCTTCGAAGTTGTGTTTCCCAGACCTGATTGACTCGAGGCGAGTCATAGGTGAGTGTTGGGGGCTTGTTGGCCCTCAACCAAGTTTTGAGGAAATCTTGGTCAGGTTTGACCACTTTCTGGACTTCAACGCAGTGATCGAGGAAGGAGCTCCCAGACAAAGATGAGATCGCAGATCTCACTTGTTTTTACGGGCTTTGTGGACCCAAAAAGGGGTTCATTAGGGTTTTTGTAATGGGTTATTGGATTTCGTCCCATGGGTTTAACCACGTTTAGGCCTTATTGTAAAAGTATAAATAAGTAATATTGTAAGGATGAGTAGTAGTAGTAGATAAACGATGTAAGGGTGAATAGCTTGGAAGGCTAAGTGAAAATAGTTCTGAGTTTCTTTGTGCAATAGAATGTGTATGTAAGGCTCTGTGCTCGATAGAAGAGTTTTCTATATGCCTTGACCTAATTTTGGGAAGGAGGATCTAGTGCTTAGTGTGCATATATCTTGTTCTCTACAAAGCTTGTCTCTGTAGCTTACTGCATAGGAGTAGATGAATGTAAGATATTGAAGAATAATAGAGAAGAAGAAGCAGTTGGTGGGCGTAGCCCCACACTGGGGTGAACCACGTAAATCTTGTGTCTGTTGTGCTTGTCATTGATCTGCCTAGTGTTTTTGTTATTATGCATGATGGATAGATCTGATGTTGCTTAGTGATATATGTGTACTTTATGAATGAATGCTAGATCAAACTTTGTGTTGTAGGTTAAGTGGTTGAATTGTTTACTCTTTGTAAGGCCCTTAACTAGGGCTTCAAAGTTAAATGGTAAATTTGTAATCTATAGTACTTTTCTTTTCAGAAAGTCTCCTTATGAATAAATGTATGTTGTAACATCTAATTTCTATTTATGTTTTACATTACAACAAATTTATCTTATGTATGTTGAAGTTCTAGCAATTAATCAGTTGAATATCAAATTCTCAAATTATATAGTCCAAAATAATCATAAACAGATTACACAACATATTACACATTTTCAATACATAGATACATATCATAACTTTCATTCTTAACAAAATTAATATTGGTAAAATACCTCTTGAAGAAGAAGTTTGTCCCTTTCTTTCCTGTTGTAGCAAACTGCTTGAAAACTTCCTGAAAACTGAATCTTTTCCTCCCAGCTAGCTAGGAACAAAGCCTCTCTGGCTCCCAAGTGTTAGATTACTGAGAGGGGGGGTGAATCAGTAGTAGTGTAATTATAATCCTTTTTCTTCAAATGTTATATCAATGTATAATTATTATCCAATAATGACCAGTAAGAAATAAACAATCACACACATACACAGTACACCAGTGTTTTACATGGAAACACAAATCAGGAGAAAACCACTGAATGCTTTTTCTTATATGTTTTGAAGAATTACATTCATTGGAAGCACCAACTTCCTTTGTTTTCTAGCTGCAACTGGAAGGAGGCTCCAACCCCCTAGTTTCTCAGGCTACAACCTGAGGGAAGCTCCAACTCCCCAAATCT
>ML799469.1:8714-30420 GCA_009831015.1 Picea engelmannii | reverse complement strand
CTGTCTCATTCACCGCCTTCTCCCTTCATTTAATTATTAACTACCCTCCCTCAATTAGGTGTCAACCACCTTATCCCCTTTCATTAATGGGTTGATTTTTCGATACAAAATAATAATTAATAATTTATTAAGCTGGATTTTATTAAACAGATATTAAATCATCAAATTAATTAATTAATTAATTAAACCAATAAACATTGAACAAATATTTGATGAGGACAATTAATTAATTAATTAATTAAACTAATATACATTAAACAATTATTTAAATCATGACAATTGATTAATTACTTAGGGTTCTTACATACAACCACCCTTCAGGGAACTTCGTCTCGAAATTAAAATATTTTATGATACAAGGGAAAAGACACATGGTTCACACATTCATATCCCATAACCAACATTATCAGTAAGTAAGCCAAGAAAATTCATACATAATAGTGTACATGTGCAAGAAATGCATGTGTAGCTAGTACATACAAGTCTCGTGCATGTACTAATAACAATAACTATCACCTCAATAATAATTTTTGTATGCATCCAATCCAATCAACAAGACTATTCATTTTATAAAAGTTAATAGACCAATCAAATGTTTGTGAAATTCCTTAATTACAATAATCTAGATCAACAAAGTTTATTTAGACAATTTGTAGTTTAGTTAAGTAATTATGAATATGCATATATACACATTTTCTTTTCAGAAGGAAAAACAATAAATTCCACCATAAGGAAAATCTCCATACACTCTCAACTATTTCTACTCATCCTTCCTCCCTAACTTACTTCCATCTTCCATTCCTATCCTTCCTCTACTAGACTATCTTGGAGCGTCAACTATATCGACCTAACTCCAAATAGAACCCGTAAGCAGAAGTGTCACTATCTTGACCAAGCTTCCCCAGCAGGCAACTGACAGTCATCATCACATGTCTAGGGGAGTGTGAGCTAACACCATCCTCCCATGACTCCAGGTTTCAAAGGATACACGGTGGGAAATGCCTCCACCCCTCCTAATAGGACTAGGGTCCACACCCTACAATGGAATATATAGTGGCACTGTGTTGCTGGGAGTTTTGTCATCATTTATTCAGTTTTAGGAAGTCTCACCACCTGAAATCCTGCACTGGTCCACATATCATAGAAATGCATTCAAACCAATATAATTTCACATACGAAGATTCATACCATATTGTTTCTCGGTCAGTGGTCATGAAATCCACTTTCATTATCATTATCCCTTGGCTATTTCATAGCCCAATGACCTGCAGATTAGTCTATAACACAAACTCACACATATCTATGCATTATCATCATATAATTGCATACAACAATAATATCAATTTGGTATCCATGTACCAACAACTTAATATCAAAGTTTTCAAGTTAGAAATAGATTTCATAAGATCCCCATAATTCAATTGATGTTACTTGTTCACAAGATTTTCATTTACATAATAGATCACATCATATCCATCATCATTCAAATAACATTTAAACATTCAAAAAGGTTCTTACGTCTTAAAAGTTCAAGTGTATCATTAATAGTTTCACTGTGAATAGAAAATAAAGGTGATTAGGCCTCTGTTAATCCTAGCGGTCTAAGTCAAAAGGTGGTGTCTCATACACCCAACCTTCGAGAAACATATTCTCGAGGTGGTAAAAAAAAGTGAGGGATAATCTCATCGTAATGTCTCGACATCCTCCCAAGTAGCAGATCCTGGACTATACTTATCCCACTAGACCTTAACTTGGTCTACCAGATGGTTCCTGAGCTGTTAGACTCTATGGTCCAATATGCGTAATGGTTCTATCATGAGGTTTCCTGCGTCCGATACCTGCAATTCCTTCCAATTTAGTTTATGTGATTCGTCAGCAACATAATGATGTAGAATAGATACATGAAAAACATTATGAGTTTTATGCAAGTGGGGTGGCAGTATGAGACGATAGGCAACTGGCCCAATTTTCTCTTGGATTTTGAACGGTCCTATAAATAGAGGTGACAACTTTGTCCCCTTCCTGAACCAAATGGTACTTTTATTTGGTCTGATACAAATGAAAACCTGATCTCCCACTTTATAACTTCGGTCGGTCCTATGTGCATCTACACAAATTTTTTGTCTATCCTGTGTTTCCTTTAGTCTCTGCCTAATCTGAATCACCTGTTCCTCCATCTCTTGAATCAATTCTGGCCCAACTATTACTCAGTCTTATAATCTTTCCCAACTCAATAGTGTTCTGAAAGGCCTTCCATACAGAGCTTCGTAGGGTGGCATTCCGATGGAGCTATGAAAATTGTTATTGTAAGCGAACTCTACCAAAGGTAGGTACTTCTCCCAACGAGTTTGATTATCCATAACACACATCCTAAGCATGTCTTACATAACCTAATTTACTCTCTCAGTTTTCCCATTTGTTTCTGGATGATAATTTTTGCTTAAGTTCAACTGAGTCCCCATCGCTGATTGTAAACTTGTCCAAAACCTAGAAGTGAATCTGGAGTCCCTATCTGAAATGATCTTCTTGGGTATCCCATGCAAATGAATGACCTCGCTTACAAACATGCATTCCACATCAGTGACATCATAAGTGTCTCTAACTGGAACAAAATGAGCACTCTTGGTCAACTTATCTACTATCACAAGAATGGCATTGTGTCGATGAGATGTGAGCTGCAACCCCACAACAAAATCCATAGAAATGACTTCCCACTTGATCATAGGAACATCATGTGGTTGTAGGAGACCTATCGGGTGATGGTGGTCAGCTTTCACTTGTTGACACTCTAGGAACTTGGCGACGAAATGGACTACATCGTGCTTCATTCCTACCCAGAAGAAGATATTCCTCATGTCTGCGTACATTTTCTTCACACTTGGATGCGCACAATAAAGTGCTCTATGGGCTTCCTTCAATACGATGCTTCGAATATCCCCACTTTCGGGGATGTACATCCTTCCTTGATATCTTAATAGTCCATCTGCTTCTAGACTATATCCTTCATACTTTGGATCTAATTTCCTCCCACTCTGGAGGTTTGAAGTAACCTTTAAATACCAATTGTCTCCATGGAGTTGCGTCAACACACGTTCCCTCAGATTGACTTTTAAGGGTACCAAGGAGAAGACATGTGGTCTCCTACTCAAGGCATCCATGACCACATTTTCCTTTCCCTTGATGTATGAAATACCAAAATCATACTAACTCATAAACTCAATCCATGAACTTTGCCTGGCATTCAGATCCCTTTGAGTGAAGAGATGTTTTAAAATTTGATGGCCCATTTTGAGCTCAAAGTTTCACCCCACTAGATAGTGCCTCCAAAGTTTCATAGCTAGCATTACAGCTGCCAACTCTAAATCATGAGTAGCGTAAATTTCCTCGTGTTTATTCAACTTCCTTGAAGAATAAGCTATCACTCCTCCATCCTTCATTAGCATGGCTCTCAACCCTTGCTTCAAGGCATATGTGCAGACTGTGAAGTCCTTTTCCATATCTGACACTCGTATAATTGGCGCACTAGTTAGTAACCTCTTAAGCTCGATGAATGCACTATCAAATTCTTTTGTCTATTCATACATAACACCCTTGCACTGAAAAGTGGTGATGGGTTTCGCTATTTTAGAGAACCCTTCCACAAATATTCAATAATAACCTGCTAGCCCCATGAAGCTTCTTACCTCATGAAAATTTTTCGGCACTGGCCATTCCATAATGGCCTTTACCTTTTCTGGGTCCACGGAGATTCCTTCCCAGGAAATGATATGACCTAAATAGTGAATTTCTTTCTGGAAGAAGGAACACTTCGACAACTTTCCATACAATTTGTTCTCTCTAAGGCAGGACAACACCACTTGCAAGTGTTCCTCATGTTCTCTTTCGTTCTTGGAATAGATGAGGATATCATCTAGAAATACTTGTTCAAAGAAGTCTAAATATTTCCGGAATATACCATTCATGAGGCTCATGAATATTGTTGGTGCATTGGTCAATCCGAAAGGTACTACAATGAACTTGTAATGCCCAAACCGAGTTCGAAAGGTAGTTTTAGGAATATTGCCTTCCTTAATCCTTAATTAGTGATACCCTGATCGTCAATCAATTTTTGAGAATACCGCTACTCCTTTCATCTAATCAAAGAGGTCATCTATTTGTGGCATTGGGTACCTATTTTTCACTGTAGCACAGTTCAAGTCTCTGTAATCTATACACATTCGTAAGGAACCATCCTTCTTCTTCACAAAAATTACTGGTGCACCCCAAGGTGAGACACTAGGCCTTATTATCCCTAAGTCGAGTAGCTCTTTCAACTACATCTGCAACTCACAAAGTTTTGGCACTGTCATCCGATACAGAGTCTTGGAAATTGGTTTTGCACCAAGTTTTAGCTCAATAGTAAAATCAAGCTCCCTCTCAGGAGGTAACCCTGGTAACTCGTTCGGAAAAACATCTTTAAACTATGACAATAATGGGTACTGATCCAAGGAGGGTCCTTTCCTTTCACTCACTACTTCCACTACATAAAATCGACACCCTTGCCTCATGCACCTCTTAACCTTCATAGTTGAGATAAATCATAGAGACACCTTTCTTCATACACCATGGATCTCTATTGGCCTTCCTTCATCGTCAACATAAAGCACCCTTTTTGCGAAAAAGTCAACCATAGCTCGATGTGCTTCTAACCAATCCATTCCAATTATTAGGTCATACGTCCCGAGAGCAGTGATGTATACCTTCAACCTGATAGTACACACTCCCAGGTCTACTAGACAATTGTCAACGCTTGGTCCTACCACTTATTTTCCCCTCGAAGCCATCTTGACTTGTTTAAAGTCGTCATGCTCGTAGGTTGCTAGCCCACTCTTTTCTAATGTGGATGGTGAAATGAAACTATCTGTAGCACCAGAATCAAATAAAAATTTAACATTGAAATGATTTAGTGTACCTGACGATTCCACCATCGTGGATTGATGTTCTTCCTAGAAATTGTTAACTGCTACATAAATATGGTGGCTGCTAATTTCTCTTCCCATCGGGGCCTTTCCTTGTCTATGCACAAATATTTCTTGCAACTCTAGGCAGTCACGCTAGTAATGGGGTCCTCCACATCCCCAACATGTAACACGAGATTGAACATGTGCACCACTCTATGACAGTCTCTGAAATGAGTTCCTTCCCCTGGAACCCCTGCCCCTACTAGCTGCTCCCTGAGAAGGTCGTGGACCTACCTGTGTCATTGGTGATCAACGGGATGTTGCACTCGCTGCCATTGAAATACCTGTGGCAACTGTCCTTGGCATGGCTCTATTACCATATGGAGGCGGTATAGAGTTCCCTCCCCTGGAGAAGGTCCTAGGGGCCTTCCCCATGAATCCAGGAAGATGTGGAAAGGTCAATCTCATACCTCCGTTTAGGCTCATGTGTTCCTCAACATAACGTGCATTTTCGACTGCTTCCGCTACTGAAGATGGTTTCCACATATGCACCATGGCCCTTATCTTAGTTTTTAACCCATAGACAAAGAGTTTTTCCTGTCGTTGATCATTATCCATGTATGAAACATATTTCACTAACTCCGTGAACTTGATCTCGTACTCTTCCACAGTCCTATTTCCTTTTACTAGAGCATGAAATGCTCCCACTTGTTGTTCATTGTAGTAAGCTGGTAGATATTTCCTTCAGAACCTCTCCTCAAAAATTTCCCAAGAGACGGTGTCCAAGGTAAGGTGCAATTACCTCTCCAGGGAATTGTCCCTTAACTGAAAGATAGCTATTTTCTCCTTTGATTTGGAAGCATAGTCTCTTAAGGTGAAACATCGTGTCATTCCTTATAACCATGCCTCTGCATGTTCACTGGCACGACCTCCGACAAACTATGGAAGTTTGATCTTCTGTAGTTCTCTAGTGATGTCTTCGGGTGGAGTCCCTCCCCCTGAATCCCTCGATGCTTCAGGATTACCCATTCCATATGGTGGGGGTTCCACTTTGATCCCTACTGGATGACACCCCTTTAAAGTCTCATTTATGGCCTCCAAAAAGCGCAGAATGAGATCTAATTCAGGTGATGGTGGTGGCGGCATTGGCGGTCCATGTGATGATGCCCCTCTGCCTCGATTTCCTCTCGTCCTAACCATCCTATATAATTGAATCTGCATCAACCTAAGTTTTATCAAGGAGAGTCTAGGGCAATTCACATTTGCGCAACTTAAACTTGAAAATAGTGTTAGGCGTAAGTTTATTTTTCACTTGTCTGTAAACATATGTTACTCTCTTTAGGGGAAGTGGCTAGGTCAGGGTTAAAGCAGCTAAGCTCGATGTCTTCACCTAAGAGAACTATTGGCTCCCTCGCCTAGTAGCTACGCTAGAACCGTACCACACTCGTTAATTCCTTTAACTTACCTTGCTAGCGTGCATGGAACCCCTCCCTCTTTTATCATGGTTTAAGTCCTTAAAACTTTTTTTTTTTTAAAACCAGTTAATGTGATCTTGAACATACTTAATGATTTTGAAATATATAAAACTAAATTAACTTTACTTTACCTTAAATTAAACTAAATAATGCTTTTGAAATAATTAAACTTTACAATTTAATTAAACTTTATTAAACTTTATTAGACTTAATTAAACCTTATTAAACTTTAATTTGATTTTTTTTTTAATTAATTAAATTTATTATTAAAATTTAATTGTTTTTAAAATAATTACAATTAATTTAATTTAAACGAATATTAATAATAAAAAATATATATATAACAAATCAAGAAAAGAAAAAACCCTGAGTTTATACTATACCATTGAAATCCCTAATGCCCTCGTTGGAACCCTATCATTGAAATCCCTAATGCCCTTGCTGGAACCCTTGCAAATATCAAGATATAGAGAGTATAAGGGTTGTGTGTGTTCATGATTGCACCACCTTATTTTAAATGCCCTTTCTAGTTCTTCAAGAGTTTTTATGCCTCCTTTCGGGTAATGATCAATCCAAGTCTTGGCATATTCAATAAGATATCTTGCAAAAAGCCTCATAAAGACATCAAGTTGTTCTTAACCAGCTAGATGAAATTTAAAACTGTCACAAAATTGGGTCCAATGTGAATTACCGGAAAGTACCCCTTTTCCCGAGAAGACTAGCAACCAAGAATTGGCATCTTTGGGAAAATCATACAATCCACCATGGTTATTACTTAGGTCAAAACAACCAAATGTTCTTGGGTGAGACCATTTGTGGGAATTTACAGCAGCAGTAGGGTTCGTAGGGGTGACAGTTACCACAACAGAGAGGTTTGAGTATTGACGCCCGCTACAGCTCGTCATTAGTGGAGTCACCAGATAATTTGCTTGAAACTATCAAAGAAAAGGGAAAATACCCCAGTGGAGTTTCCAGGCAAGTTTGTAAGATAAAGATTGTAAAGGAAAAGCTTACCAAAAATTTTCATCTTGAGGAAGTTTTAACTCAGTGTTCCCTGGCAACGACACAAAAATGTTATCGCATAGTTTGTATTAAGGATAAAGATAGATAATAAGAGGAAAACTAGCATAACTTGAACCAATCCCACACAATGTCACCTCGATATGATGGTTCTTTCTGTTTAGGGAGGTAAGGCCCAGGGGAGACATTCCCGATGACCTGGGGTTTTCAGAAGGCAAAGGATTGTAAGACAAAAGGTAAATTCCCCCCTCACAAGTCACCACTGAGAAGATAGTCCAGCTAACAACCAATAAAGAGAAGTATAACCAAAATAGAGATGCACCTGCTCGAGACAAAACAACAAGAAACAAATATATGCAAGCTTACTCATTTGGTTAGTACTTCATATAATCAATGACTATCTAATATATATAAGCAATTGAATAATAAATATTGACGAAGTCAATGTTTATAAAATAGCATTGATACACAATGTTACGTCTTCATTAAATGCTAAAGAACATGGCATTCAATGTAACAATTGATACTTCATTCAAGTAATGCCCTTAAATAACCATTCAATTGCTCACAAGTAGGACGATGGTTGCAAAATGATATTTATATCAAAAGATGACAACAACATTTAGCTAGTAGGGTTAGTCTTAGGCTAGGATTAGAGTAGTTAGGGTTTTGTTCAAAGTATTAAAGGTTGTTTTGATCATAGTACTCACAAGATAGGTCTTAGATCAGTGTGTTCCTAGGGTAAATGGAGTCAAAAGGAGGACGCAGAAGCTGAAGGATCAAAAGATAATAGAAAGACTAAGTACGGGAGGGTCAAGCCTTGAAGTGTTGCTATGGAAAGGCCTCAAGGACAAAACCCTAGGGGAGAGAGGCTCACTTCGGTGTAGGGGAACTAGGCCTCAGTGCTCTCTCCTCCTTCCTTAGCTCAATGTAAAAAACGGCTAGCTCAAAAAAGGTGGCATAAAACTAAGACAAGAGGTTTTTCAGGCAACGTGTTGCTATGGCAATGCTTCACCAACAAACCTTAGAAAATCGGCTCATCAAGGTGTAGGGGAACTAGGCCTTGATGCATATTTCCTTATTAGCTTCAGAAAAGTAAAAAAAAATGGCTAGCATAGGAGAATATGGATTTGAGTGTTGCTAAGGCAAGGCTCAATCCTGTTCAGCAAGTGCTAAAAGTAGAGTGTTGCTAAGGCAAGGCTCTATCTTTAACAAATGAAATGGCTAAAAATCTTGATAAGGACATGAGACAAGGACCTTCTATGTGTTTTTGTCCCCTAGGGTTTTAATCAGTAAATTATAACCATAAATGCAAGAGAAATAAAACTACAACCATTCAGTTAAGAAGTTTTGTAGAAATTTACTTACATTCAACCAACAAATCAAGTAGCAAACCCTAGTTGTAACACCTTCTACCAAGATAAATGCAAAAATTCCAATAAAAAGTCTCCTTCAACAGGTGTGCGTCAAAATTTTAGCCAAAAACCCTAAAGAGGGCACAAATTTAAGACCTCACCAAGTGGTGAGTGAAATATCCTTCTAAAATGAGAGTAAAAACCCTGAGTTTATATTATACCATGACCTAATTTCACTTTTAGCTCATAAAAAAGGCTGACAAGGCCAAAATACTAAAAATCATATTGTTTTACATTAAATGATTAAAACTAAACCCTAATCAAGCTAAAGAGAGACGTCATGTCCCCTTTAGGGTGACGTTAGCCCCTTTTAGGGAAAGTGCAACATCCTGGAGCAAGGTGTTATCCCTCCTTGGGATTCTCCAACCTGCCACACATGCCAATACTACCAAATCATCCAACCAAGACATCCACAAGGATGGATGACATCATGATCATCATGGGTGACGTCCTGGGCCTTCCAAGGTCAACGTTCCAATGGAGAGGGCATAACCCCCCTAGGTCAAGCTCTGCTAGGGTGCCTCTGGTGGAACTTCCTCCTCTTCTCTGGTGTAAATCCTCTGATCCATCCTTGTCCTATCTCTGCCCCCTGATGGGGTCTTAACATCCATATAGTGGGCTCTTCAGCCCCATGGAGGTCCGAACTGATCATCTCCCCATGTGTACCGGTCCAACATGGTACATGTCCGTCGAGCATGATCCTGCACATAAACAACTACACCCTTCATGGGCTCATAAGTCACAGGGATCATAGCAATGTCAATCACATCTCATCATCAATATTATTAAACATGTTCATAAAATCCCTAATATCTCAGTTAAAAGCTCAAAGACATTAAACAAGCCTGCAATACAAGTTTGGAGAAAATGACAGAGCGTCCTATTGGGCTAGTGTCCATTGAAAGAGGAAAGTTTCTGGAAGAGGTTTCATATGAGCCATGTAAGTGGGTGATGTGGACAAGGGATGCCCAGGAAAGTGGGCGCAATGAGAGCAGAGGATGAAAACCTTTACCCGTGGGTGCCTTTGTAGAAGGCGAGTTGCACCTGTCATGGATGAAAAAAAATTCCAAGCCCATTCATGACTTTTATTCTTATTCTTTTATTCTTTTATTTCAAGAATATAATCAGTGGACACTACCCTGGCGTGGTGACCAGAGATGGCAGCATTACCCACAAGTACTTTCACAGATATGAGAAGGTTGGCTCGTGATGAGGACCCCTTTCTCTTGGCCATGCAACCAAGAGTCACTAACCCGGCGTGGTAACCAGTTGGTGGTAATGTCATACTTTTAGATACCCATGGACCTAATAGGGTGGCTTGTGATGAGACCCCCTATCCTCTGACTAGGTCTTGTTTTATTATTTTTATGGGTCCCTCTTGTTTCTTGCTGAGAATCCTTTTATTGTTTTCTCGGGGATCCCTAGGTGAAGCATCTCGAGGTTTTATTCTTAGGATTTTATATTTTTCCATCTTTATTTTACCTTCTGGGCCTTTAGCCCCTTCTTCCCACGAGATAAGGTGAAATCCTAAAAATAGGTCAACCCAGTGCACGGACAAGTGTAATGGGATAGATGAGCGAGAATTAAGATGAAAAAGTGGTGCTATGACGAGAGCAGATGATGACTCTTCATAAATCCCCCCATTGGAAAATCAAAACCTATGGACACAGGCTTACTAAGGCATCCTCTCAATCCCCCCAGACATTGTCAAGTGGGAAAGTATAAGATCCAAGCATTTGTTAGAAACAAAATGAATCAAATGCATGTATTCAAGGGTTTTGATGATCAAAGTGACACATACCATGATACTCAGACTCATTACCTCGTGGAGCAAGAACCATCTATGACACAAGACCAAGCCGATGGTGATGGATGTTTTTGTTGTTGACAAGATAGAGGCGCTGAAAGGAAGAAAAGGTGGGCCCTCTAGGGCCATGCTAAAGTTGAACCGGCTCTCGATACTCCATGTCTAGGACCTGTGGGCCTTGAGACATGATCTCCTAGTTATCTCTAAAAGTGGGGGTTAACAGTATCCACTAACACCATTACAATAATAATATGTGGAGGTAACTATCATTCCCAAAAAAATGGGGGTTCTTCTACTTACATTTCACAACATTGAAATAGTAAGGATGGCTATGAATGTATAAATTTTCATTAAAATAAGTTATATGTGTGTGTGTGTGTGTGTGTGTGTGTGTGTGTGTTTTGGAAATATTTTATAATTTTATAATTCAAAAAATCAATTTCATTATAAATATGAAAATAACTCAATATAAATTTTAATGTTCATAATATATAGATTATGATAGAATGATATTTTTAAAAGTTTGGAATAATTTTAAATCAACTTAAATCATTAAAAATTATAAAGTTTTATATTTATCTAAATTCTATTTTTTTTTCTATCACCCAATTTTAACAACAATAATAATTATTATAAAATTATACAATTTTTATAACTATCACTTTAATCATTGAAAATATTCATATTCCCTCTATTCTCCATGAAATTCAAATAAATTAAAAATATATTAATATTTCCATTTAAATGAGAATAATTTTTTTAATTATTAAAATAATGTTTTATCAAAAGATGACAACAACATTTAGCTAGTAGGGTTAGTCTTAGGATAGGGTTAGACAAGTTAGGGTTTTGTTCAAAGTATTAAAGGTTGTTTTGATCATATTACTCACAAGCTAGGTCTTAGATCAGTGCGTTCTTAGGGTAAATAGAGTCAAAAGGAGGACGTAGAAGCTGAAGGATCAAAATATAATAGCAAGACTAAGGACGAGAGGGTCAAGCCTTGAAGTGTTTCTATGGCAAGGCCTCAAGGACAAAACCCTAGGGGAGAGAGGCTCACTTTGGTGTAGGGGAACTTCCTTCCTTAGCTCAATGGAAAAAATGGCTAGCTCAAAAAAGGTGGCATAAAACTAAGACAAGAGGTTTTTCAGGTAACATGTTTCTATGGCAAGGCTTCACCAACAAACCCTAGAAAATCGGCTCATCAAGGCGTAGGGGAACTAGGCCTTGATGTGTCTTTCCTTCTTAGCTTCAAAAAAGTAAAAAAAAATGGCTAGCATAGGAGAACATGGATTTGAGTGTTGCTAAGGCAAGGCTCAATCCTCTTCGGCAAGTGTTAAAAGTAGAGTGTTGCTAAGGCAAGGCTCTATCTTCAGCAAATGAAATGGATAAAAATCTTGATAGGGACATGAGACAAGGACCTTCTATGTGTGTTTGTCCCCTAGGGTTTTAATCAGCAAATTATAACCATAAATGCAAGAGAAATAAACCTACAACCATTCAATTAAGAAGTTTTGTAGAAATTTACTTACATTCAACCAAGAAATCAAGTAGCAAACCCTAGTTGTAACACCTTCTACCAAGATAAATGCCAAAATGCCAATAAAAAGTCTCCTTCAACAAGTGCACCTCAACATTTTAGCCAAAAACCCTAAAGAGGGTGCAAATTTAAAACCTCACCAAGTGGTGAGTAAAAGATCCTTCTAAAATGAGAGTAAAAACCTTGAGTTTATACTATACCATGACCTAATTTCACTTTTAGGTCATAAAAAAGGCCTACAAGGCCAAAATAATAAAAATCATATTGTTTTACATTAAATGATTAAAATTAAACCCTAATCAAGCTAAAGATAGACGTCATGTCCCCTTTAGGGTGACATTATCCCCTTTTAGGGCAAGTACAACATCCCAGAGCAAGACGTTAGCCCTCCTTGGGCTTCTCCAACCTACCACGCGTGCCAATACTGCCAAATTTGTCAAACAAGACATCCACAAGGCTAGATGACATCATTATCATCATGGGTGACGTCTTGGGCCTTCCAGGGTCAATGTTCTAATGGAGAAGGCATAACCCCCCTAGGTCAAGCTCTGCTAGGGTGCCTCTGGTAGAACTTCCTCCTCTTCTCTGGTGAAAAGCCTTTGATCCATCCTTGTCCTATCTCTTCCCCCTAATGGGGTCTCAACATCCATATAGTGGGCTCTTCGGCCCCATGGAGGTTTGAAATGATCATCTCTCCATGTGTATTGGTCCAACATGGTAGATGTCCATCGAGCATGATACTGCACATCAATAGCTACGCCCTTCATGGGCTCATAAGTCACAGGGATCATAGCAATGTCAATCACATCTCATCATTAATATTATTAAACATGTGCATAAAATCCCTAATGTAACGTCCCCCCCGACCATCAACCCACTGGTCAGGAAAACGTTACCGTGCGGAACAACATCATTCTCATACTTAATTAATAACATGCATTTAAATCAAATTAAACACATTTAACTCAGAGTAAGCACAAGATTACTGCTAACATAAATAATCCCTGGCATTAACAATAATTCATATGCACAACTGAATACATGATACATATAAGCATTACATGCATGCAAAACATAATATTAAGCATAAGTTGATACTTATCTTTGTTACTGTGGTAATTCCACAAACCACGTGTAGGCCTTCCACGAACCTCCCAGCCTTAGACCACGCTACTCATCATGCTCAGTAGTGGGTCACCCCTGAGCTGGGACTAAGCTCCACCCAAGGCAAGGAATCCTAGTCTAGGCTGAGGTTACAGGGAAATATTCACAAAATAACTGGAAGGATTCTTCCCAGGATGCCTTCTTACACCCACTATTCATGGACTCTCATTCCCCACATGCTTATTCCACACGAGAGTATACACCTTCACAAGCACAGTCCATCAATGCTTCACCTCTCTCTCTGGGTCTCAGCAACAGGCCATATCAGGAAGTCTTAGAGTTTCGTAGTTGGTGCTAGACTCTCTCTGGAAGAATACCACTTCCCATAGACTCCTTCACCTAGAGAGAGTCGCTCAGAGTCTTGGTTAAACCTGCCTCTTCAACAACAATCACCTCCCTCACAACAACAAAAAACCACACCCAGCCAAGAATTGCGTGGCTGCCACAGTCAACTGGGACAACAAACACGGGTTTCCCAAACATATGACAGACAGACGCTTCAGCATAACAAGGCTCAGCAATTACGAGACATTCGGTTTTCCCAACTAGCCATACAGAACAAACTCACAGTTCTGGGTTTCAGGGATGTGTGATAAGCAATCCACACAGAGGTTGAACACAAACTCGACGATTTTGAATGAGGGTGTACCAACTCCTCCAGAAATCAACACAGGCCTTTGGGTTTCAAGTTTGTGTGAGGGTATGCTTGCAGAGGTCAGACGAGATTCACGGTTCAGACAGTCGATGGTAATGAAAAGTGAACCCCCAACACGACTCATTTCCTGGGTTAAATCGCATGCGCCTGGGTCGACACATGTCGCCCATGAAGCTGCATGCGTTCCATCAGCATGCATTCCTCCCCAAGAACTTAGGACAAAACATATATTTCACATGGTTTTTGGAATAATATTAAAATATTATTCCCAAGGACTTAAGCCCCTAGGCTTAGACCCTAGGCTCAACACTTAGCCTCTCTTTCCAACCTTCCAGCCCTCAATCCCTTACCCACTCTATGGAAGCTTAGTCCCCCATCACTCATTCATCGTGGTCGGTATGCACGCAGCTGTGTTTATATTTTTATTAATGTTATGCATGATTACATATACAAAAGCAGGCTCCCGACCTTAACACATAGGCTCTCCGGCCTAATAACACATAAGCCCACCAGCTTATATAAACTTGGCTCACTAGCCTATAAAACATAATTACAATTCATAATGCAAGATTTATACTTCATACACATGATTTACAACAGGGCTCGGCCTTGGGGACATTACAATCCCCTCCCCTTATTTTTTCACTGTCCTCAGTGCAACTTTACACTGCATCTGCAAGATTTTCAAAATTTTCAAAAAGATGTGAGTACGCTACCCACATAACATCTTCATACTCCCATATCGCATCCTCAGGACCGTACCAGGTCCACTGGACCTTTACAAGCCCTATAGCTCGATTCCAGAGTTGTTTGTTTTTCCTATCCAATATGCGCACAGGATGCACTTGTAGGACACCTTCTTGTTCCACCTTAATCACATTCCAATTGATAACATGATTAGCATATGGTATATATTTCTTAAGAAATGAAACATGAAACACATTATGTGCAGTTATATATGCAGGTAATGCAAGCATATATGAAACTAGCCCAATCCTTTCCAGGATTTCAAATGGCCCACAAAATCTGGTTGTTAACTTTGCGCAAATTCCCAGCTTCAGGGAACTCCTGTTAGCTTTCACTTTCAGGAAAACATGATCACCCACTTTGAACTCTCTGTGGGTTTTGTTCTTATCAGCATAATGTTTCTGCCTGTCCTGGGCAACTTTTAAATTTTGCTTAATTTTTATCATTTGGTCCTCCATCTCCTTGAGCAACTCTGGCCCAACTACTGTTCTATCAGCTGGATTATCCCAGCTCACTGGAGTATTGCACATTCTTCCATAAAGTGCTTCAAATGGGCTCATCTTCAACGATGCATGATACCCATTGTTGTAGACAAATTATACCAAGTGCAAGTAGTCTTCCCATCTTGATGGTTTGTCCACCACATACATTCTCAGTATGTCTTCTATTACTCCGTTCACCCTCTATGTCTGCACATCAGACCCAGGATGATAAGCTGTACTAAAGTTCATATTAATTCTAAATCCTTTGAACAATCCTTTCCAGAAATTCGAGGTGAATTTTGGGTCTCTATCAGACACAATCGTTTTAGGAATTCCGTGCAATCGTGCCACTTCCTTCACGAAAATATCAACAACATCTGCTGCCTTGTGAGTAGTTTTCAGTGGAATAAAATGGGCAGATTTTGTAATCTTGTCCACCACTACCATGATCGAATCATGCAGCTTGCTTGTTCTAGGCAATCCTGTAATAAAATCCGTTGTCACCACTTCCCACTTCCACTCAGGAATGGGTAAAGGTTGCAGCAACCCTATTGGGTGCCTATGCTCAGCTTTAACTTTATGGCACTCCATACATCTGGCGATGTATTCAATGATCTCTCTCTTCATACCTGGCCAAAAGTAATGGCTCTTGACCACTGCTACTATTTTCTGATATCCAGGGTGCCCTGCATAAGGCACATTATGCATCTCCTGCAAAATCATTTGTTTCAAGCACTGGACATTGGGTACAAAAATTATGTTCTTGTACAACAATATTCCATCTGTTTCCAATTTATAAATTTCCATCTTCTATGGCATCTTACCTTGCTGTAGCTTGGCTACCAATTCTCTGTACTACAGATCTACGTTTGTAGCCTCCAAAATTCTGCTTTTAATATCAGTCTGATACATGCTAATGGTTGTATCATGTAATTCATGCACCCTCATGCTGAGTGCATCAGCCACCTTGTTTTCCTTCCCTTTTATATGCTTGATATCAATGTCGTATTCACACAAAAATTCTAGCTACTTGCTTTGTCTATCATTTAAGGTTGGTTGATCAAATAAATATTTCAGACCGTTATGGTCTGTCCTGAGTTCAAACCTCCTTCCCATGAGGTAATGCCTCCATTTCTTTAGAGCATGAACTATGGCTGCCAACTCCAAGTCATGGGTTGCATAGCTCTTCTCGTGCTCTTTTAATTTCCTGGACTCATAATAGATAATAGAGGACCCCTCCCAGTCCTTCTTTGCATGCATCAGTGCATATTATGAAATCCACACTTGGATCTGCAATCCTCAAGATTGGAGCGTTGGTTAACAGTTGCTTCAATCACTGGAAACTTTTCTCACACTCTTCAGTCCACTGAAAATTTTTCTTCTTCCTTTGCAAGGAAGTGATAGGGTGAGCTATCTTTGAGAACCCTGGGATAAAACTTCTTTAATAGCCCACTAGACCCATAAAGGATCTAACTTCTGCCACATTCCTTGGCACTAACCATTCTCTGATGGCCTCAACCTTCTAAGGATCCACGAGGATCCGTTCTTCTGAAATAATGTGCCCCAAGTAATGGATCTGCCTTTGATAAAACGAGCATTTGTTCAACTTGGAATATAGATGGTGTTCTCTCAACACTTTCAGCACCATCCTCAGGTGTTTTTCATGCTCTTCCTCTGACTTGGAATACATCAAAATGTCATCCAAGAAGACTATGACAAACTTGTCTAGATAGTTCGTGAATACACCATTCATCAAGCACATAAAAACAACAGGTGTGTTCGACAGCCCAAACGGTACCACTATGAACTCGTAATGACCATACCTTATTCTAAAGGCGGTCTTGTTGATGTCTTCATCCTCTATTCTTACCTGGTGATATCCTGATATGAGATCTATCTTCGAAAATATTTTCGCACCTTTCAACTGATCGAAAATATCATCGATCCTCGGCAGAGGATACTTGTTCTTGACAGTTACTTTGTTCAACTGTCTGAAATCAATGCACAACCTCAACATCCCGTCCTTCTTCTTCACGAACAGGACCGGGGCACCCCAAGATGACATGCTTGGGCGAATGTACCCCTTATTTAGAATCTCTTCAAGCTGTAAATGCAACTCTTTCAGCTCTAGCGTACTCATTCTATAAGGAGCTTTCGACATTGGAGTTGCTCCAAGCATCAAATTTATAAAGAAATCAATATCTCTCTTCGTAGGTAGTCTGGGTACCTCCTGAAATACATCTTCAAACTCTGTTAGTACTGCATGGTCTCCAATCTTTGAGACTTCATCTCTGGATGCTTCCTCCACATGAGCTGCAAACAATTGACAACCTTTCATGTAGCACTTTTTCAACTGCATTGCTAAGATTTCTCTAACAACCACAGCTCTGGGAATTCCTTGGATTGTTTTCCGATTTCCCTCCTCATCTAGGCATGTAAATTCCTTGTTACGACAATCCAGGAGGGCATGGTGCTGGTCCAACTAGTCCATCCCAATTAAACAGTCATAAGAGCCCAAAGGAATAATATTCAATTCATCCTTCGTGCTCAATCCGTTCATGTCCACAGGACAAGACTTAACCAAATCAGTGACTTTCCTCTTGGTTCCTGTAGCCAATTGCACTAACCAAGGCTTTTCATGTTTGCTTCTTGATAAATGCAAACTTTCCACCACTCTAGGGTCTATATAACTATGTCTAGCCCTTGAATCAATTAAAATAATAAATGGTTGGTTGTTAATCATACCTTCCACTTCAATCATGTGCGACTAAAATTCAACTTGCTTATTGTCCAGGGACGCATAGATCCTTAGCATTCTACTGCCTATGTCCTCCATTGTTTCAGCTTGTTGAACATTATGGATAGCTCTTGCTTTTCCATTTTTATGGAGACAATCTCTGTACTAGTGGTTCTCTTTACATCCCCAACACTGAATGGGCGTTTGTCTCGGCCTTTGTTCCCCCACTTCATCCATTCTCGGCTCTCTAAATGATGGATGTCCTTGAGGACTATTTCTGAAAAAGGGAGGTTTGTTTCCCTTCTGCCTCTGTTCTTTCTTAAACTTCTTCTGGTCATCCCAAGCCTTCTAAAAGGTAGGCTTTTCTCTATGTTGTTCATATAAGAATTTTGCTCTTCTTATTGTTTCTTCCATAGTCTTAGGATCATAATACTGAATCTTGTCACCAATGGGAGGTGGCAGTCCACTCAGATACCTCTGAATCTTGATAGACTCATCTTTGATGAATGAACATACTTCAGTAATTCAAAAAACCTTCGTTTGTATTCATCAATGTTCATGCTGCCCAGCTTGAGTTCGAAGAACTCTTTCATCTTTTTGTCATAGTATCTTTTAGTCGGGTATTTCCTCTCAAAATACCTTTTGAATTCCTTCCATGTGATATATTTCTCTCTAACGTACTGCACCTGCACAAGTTGATCCCACCACATGGATGCTTTTCCTTTTAGTTGATACATCACAATTCTTCCTTTTGCATGAGAGGAATAATTCTGCAATTGGAAATATTTCCTCATGCCAAGAAACCATGTTTCGACATCTTCCTCCTTCTTATGTTCTCCATCAAACATATGAGGCTTAATCTTGTTCATCTCCCCTTTCAATTCATCCACTCTAGATATTCGGTGTTTTCTGGTAGGGGATGGGCTTGAACTACCGTGTGCTTCCTTACCAGAATGCTTTGGGGAGCTACGACAATGTTTGCTACCACTCCTCGATCTTCTTTTTCTCTCAGGGGTCCTACGACTCCCTATTTTGCTTGTGTCACTCTCATTTTCCAATTTTTTTTCTATTCTTTCCAGACTCTTCAACATCCTTAAGTTGAATTCACCCTGCTTATCTTGGACTTTCATGATATTTCGGCTATCATCTCAGCGAGTATGGGCCTCTTTCTGCAATATTTCAATGATTTTCATCATATGCCCTTCCTTATCCAATTCTCTTCCGTGCCCATTGGAGTTCGATCCTTCGACTCCCAAGTTGACATCCCTTACTTCTCTTTAGTTCTCTGAATTGGAGGCAATCCGCACCTCTTCCTTTTCTATACTCGACGTTGATTCGTGGATGTATTGACACTAGTTGAACTCTGCACATACAACGTGCAGTCAACCGAAGTTTTTCATGCCTTAAACCCTTAATAAAACTGCAACATTCATAAACCAACACTAATAAGAAAATGTTTTGATTCCATGAATTTTCTAAGCTCTGTTTGGCTCTGCAATTTTTGGTGATAGCCCCCGTTTTCTTAGTCCCCAACCCATGCGTCCATGGGCCGTGATCAAACGCTAAACTGCTAGGTGCTACAAGGCTCTCCAAATGAAACTTCGGGTTTCAAGATTTCAGGGCTTTAGGGTTTCGGGTTTTGGGGTTTTGGTTCTTCCATCTTCAAAGATTTCAGGACTTTAGAACTTCAGGTTTTGGGTTTTTGGTAACCAGGAGTTCACAATGTAGCGACTCCAAATCTCTTGTCACTCCAATCCCCAAATTCTGAAAATTTGATTTCCTTACCCTCCGGGCCCACAACACAGCTGTCGCCCTTAAAATCTGCTACGGTTCTTCCGTCTTTGAAGATTTCGGGACTTCAGAACTTCAGGTTTCGGGTTTTTGGTAACTGGGAGTTCATGATGTAGTGACTCCAAATCTCTTGTCACTCCAATCCCCGAACTTTGAAAATTTGATTTCTTGTACGAGATCCAACGATCCTCGATGATTTGGATCTAACGGTCCAGATCTTTTCGGATTTTTGTGAATCGGGATTTCGCGACTTGCGAAAACGAGGGTTCTTGCCCTTTGGTTTCCCGGGTGCCGAAAAGTTGAAACTTACTCATGCTAGAACGATTCGGGGTTTCATATACCAGGATTCACGATTTGCGAAAATGAGGGGTCTTGCCCTTTGGTTTCCCAGGTGTCGAAACACCGACTGACAACCACGTGTCCCTCCGATGGACGGTCCTGACGAATTCGTGATTTCGCGTACCGTGATTTCCACACTCCTGTGCAACTCTAAAGGGTTTTAAACCTTGTGCACGTTCTCCAGATTTGACGGTCGTCAGGGTTCTCCTTTCCTCCCGAACAGATTCTATGGCTCCAACACTTTTGGTGTGGATTTCTCTCTCTCTGTGGCCATATACCACACCGACTGTAGTTTTATAATACCGCTACACCTCCTAAGATTTGTAACACGGTCAAGTAGGTCGTTGACACTCAGAAACATTCTGAGGTTTGAAATTGGCCCTCCCGACACAATTTCTTCTCAAAACTTCTGTCCAAAGACCACTTATCCAGCCCATCCAGGCCCAGCATTGAAACTAGGCTCTGATACCATACTGTAACGTCCCCCCCGACCGTCATCCCACTGGTCGGGCAAATTCTACTGTGTGGAACAACATCATTCTCATACTTAATTAAAAACATGCATTTAAATCAAATTAAACACATTTAACTCCGATTAAGCACAAGATTACTGCTAACATAAATAATCCCTAGCATTAACAATAATTCATATGCACAATAGAATAAATGATACATATAAGCATCACAGGCATGAAAAACATAATATTAAGCATAAGCTAATACTTATCTTTGTTACCATGGTAATTCCACCAACCACGTGCAGGATTTCCACAAACCTCCGAGCCTTAGACCACACTACTCATCATGCTCAGTAGTGGGTCACCCCCGAGCTGGGACTAAACTCCACCCAAGGCAAGGAATCCTAGTCTAGGTTGAGGTTATAGGGAAATCTGCATAGAATAACCAGAAGGATTCTTCCCAAGATGCCTTCTTACGCCCACTACTCAAGGACTCTCACTCCCCACATGCCTGTTCCACCCAGAAGTATACACCTTCACAAGAACAGTCCATTAGTGCTTCACCTCCCTCTCTGGGTCTCGGCAACAGGCCGGATCAGGAAGTCTTAGAGATCCATAGCTGGTGTTGGACTCTCTCTGAAAGAATACCACTTCCCAGCTGACTCCTTCACCTGGAGAGAGTCGCTCATAGGCTTGGTAAAACCTGCCTCTTCAACAACAATCACCTCCCTCACTACAACGACAAACCACAAACAACCAAGAACTACATGTCCCCTGTTAGGACCACACAATGTACCCTTTTTGCCCATACTTTTTGCCATTGTTATACCCTTCATCACCTGTATTTAGACTTATACTATCATTTCACCTGATCATTCCAAGGTACACAACGTCCTTTCTCATTACTACACGTTTAATTTGTTTTGCATGATATTCTACATCACTCTCGTACTTAACCATTGATTAGAAGTGCATAAGTGTCTATATCTGCAGAACAGTATTCAAGACCAATGCTGAAACACAGAGCTGTCCAAAGTTGTTGTTGAACTGATGCTGAAACACGGAAGCTGCTACATAGCCCAAGGATGCATATGCTGAAACACGGAACTGCCACAAGTCTAAGGTCGCATATGCCGAAA
>ML799468.1:174565-188300 GCA_009831015.1 Picea engelmannii | reverse complement strand
CATGAACTTTTTCAAAAAAGGTAACAAAAGAGAGACTTGAACTCAAGACCTCTTACTTAATAAGGCAAGTTTTAACCAAATGGTCTAGCAAAACATATTGTAATGTTCAGAAGGAGGATTGGAGGTGTTGTTGTTGTTGTTGTGGAAGATGGCCTTGGAGAGCATGCTCCAAAAAAACTCTTTTCACACAAGAAAAAAATTTTGCTTCTCGATGACAACAAGGGTTAGATCTCGGTTAGCTTACCCGGACGATGCACCTTTTCCTATCTGTTTCTGATTTTCTGAGATCGCACAAGGTACGAGGAAAAGAGCATACGCAGATCTAAAAGAGTAGTAGCCCAGAAATAAAAAATACAAACCGAAATAAAATCAAAACTTTGCAAAAATTAAAAAAAAAATGCGTATTCAGACTTTATACCTCTGAGTCTGACTGTAATGGCCGTATCTTGGGCAAAAGAAAACCTTTTCGTGTGAAACGAAAAGTGTTCCTGAATGAAACGAGTGCTCTGGATGCAATGGAATAGTCCTATCAGCCTATAAATGTACGAAAATTCTATAAAATGGAGATGATACAACTCGGCTTCACGATCTCGATCTACAACAGAAGCGAGTCTTCAAACAGGCTCTGATACCATGTTCGACAACACAGGTATTCCAACAAAGGAAGAAAACCTTCAGTAACCACTCACATAACCAGATCAAAGATCAATACACCGATGTTTTCACGTGGTATAACCCCTACGGGGAAACATCCACGGCCCCAGCCAACGCGACCACTTGGAGTAGTTTATTAATGCAAAGAAAAAGATTACAGAGATATTTTACAAGAGAGTTTCTCACAATCGATCTTCGAAAAATGACCCTCCATGCTCTTTAAATAGATATCATGGACCAATCAGGTGTTAAGCCACAGATAAATGGCCGTTAAGATCGAGGAGAGTATGAAACGTCGGATCACTCTATGTCGGGAACATATTGTGACCGTCAGATTTCCTAACTACAAATGCATACTAATGCATACTAAAGAAACACACTTTTACCTAACGACATATTAGAACAAGTAGATTTTAACTAACTCCTAAGTGTCTAAATATCCTAACACACATATTTATTTGCATGATCTATATTGCAATCTAAAAATTATTTTCATAGCATATGATAATGGCCCAAGGGGTATTCTTTAATAGGCTCAATATTTAACTGACTCCCACAAAATCCAAAAGATCTTGTCCATATACAACCATTTGTGGTTAGATTTGATTCCACAAAATCTATTCCGTCAAGTTAGATTGATGGGTCTTGATTTGACCAAATATTCATCTAACCCGTAGTCTATTGTAGGGTTGGTTGATCCACCACCTAATTATCTTCAATTGCTGGTCAACTGTTCGACCAACAAGCATGTCGACTAGTCGACCAATTGGTGTGGTGTACTGTTCGATCACCCGACCGATTGTGTCCAGATTTAGGTCGACCTCTCGACCGACTAAACCTAGAAAATGAGTAATGGACCATCAATGCTTGATGTTCCAACAATAATTACTAGGAATATATAAGTTTTAGAAAGTGGATATCATTCAATGCAAGAGTTTACATTCTCCATAATGTTGAGGACAATTTGGTCTTGGCTCAAAATTGAATGATGCAATAGGCATATCAACATATTTTTGGGTGCTAATTGTTGGTGTAAATATGCATAGAGGGTTATAAAATATACAAATCCCATGGTTTCTTCAAGATTATAGACAAATATTAGAGAAAAATAGAAACCCTAGATTTGAATGGACAAATTCACTTTCATATTTATGCTATTCCTGTGAATAGAAATAAAATGCAGTAAAATAAATGAACAAGAAAAACAGTTTTATCAAAGAAAGAAAAAATTATCCATTACCCAATAGATGGATTTACATAACACATGTGAATAAATCCTTGAATATGTTGATCTCCATTATCTGTTGATACTGAGAGGGGGGTGAATCAGTATCAACTACAATTTAAAACCTTTTTCAACTTATACTTAAACCATTCAACTATATCCAATGAGCAATGAACAATAGTATAAGAGTTACACCAATACACCACAATACACCATGCACAATATATGAGAAATAATCAATAGTTATTGTTCAAGGGAATTAATGAGTTCCAAAGGTAGCTATAGCTTCCAAATGTAAAGGGAGGGATAAACCTCCAAGAGGAAGATACAATCCTCCAATATCAAGAGAGAGTTGAACTCTCCATCCTTTCCCCTTCCTTCCACCCAATAATATATGAGAGATAATAAAACTTTACATTAAATCATNATCAAGAGAGAGTTGAACTCTCCATCCTTTCCCCTTCCTTCCACCCAATAATATATGAGAGATAATAAAACTTTACATTAAATCATCACCATCAACCAATCATCACATAGAACCTGATAATGCTTCCTGAGACTTCTTCAATTATGAAATTCTTCAATTCTTGGAGTACTTTGATCCTGTATATAATATTACTCAATGTATTCTCTGAAACTCCTCCAAGTTTCACTCCTTGAATCCTCCCCAAAAATAAGTTATAGAAAGAATGGTAGACTTTATTCAATTCTGGTCTATTCAGGAGACCGAACTTGTACATAATGCCCCACACTCAATATTTAACATCCGATTTTGAAACTCACACAAAAGAAACTAAAGTTTGTACTCTTTCCAATTAAATTTGTCCCACATCATTTGGATTCTCTATGAAGACGTTATGACTATTTTACTCGGAACAACTGTTTATTGACTAGCATCAGGACTGGTCACAAACCCTATCTTCCATATAGTGTATCTCCATAATTATAGCGAATCAAGAGCTGAAATTTTTACTAGAGGTACCTTGATATGTCTTCTCACTACCATAGTGATTTCACCATCTGAATCATTCTAGAAAACAAGTTATAGAAAAAATGGTAAGATGACCTCAAAATAACATACCTTATAACACATCACCGAAAGACTTCATCCTCCCTTGAAATCCGGCCTTCTTTACTTCTTATTTCCTCTTAAATTCAAATTGTATCAAAATGAATGTATAATGATTTTTATTCATACCATTTATGTCACTTCATTTTAACATTAGGGCCGACCTGACACTTTCTTATTTTGTAATTATTTTCTTTAATTATCTTCAGGGCCTAAATGTACTTCCTTCTTCAATTCACTTTGTCATCTTCAAAAATTCATTTCTCCTCAACCATGAGGATCCACGTGATGTGCCACATACCACCAGAAACAACATGATGTATACTATCCTTTCATGGGTGTTTTATATGCATGTGCATTGTCATTCATGTTCAAATATCTTTATCAATCTTGCGGTCCAAAACCCATGACTAGGGTTGACATCAATGAAAACAACCAATCTTCCAACATTATCCTCTCCTCTGGGAGGGTTCTTGAAATTCCCCAAGTTTGTGGCTTCTCTCTCCTTCGCTTTGTAGATGATAATGGTTGCTACTAGAAAATGCCCTCAAGAAAATAGGGTTCTAGATAAGTAATGCAAATCTACTATAAATCACCCCCAATGGAGATATTGGAGACACAAAATGAAATCAGATATCAAATGGGGGGAAAACCTCTTAGTTTTATACGAAAATGTTTGAATTTTACTTCATTTATTTTATTTTTAAAATAAATTTAAGTGGGGAAAGTCATAAAATGGGTTTTTTTGACTTTATTAGGTGAAAATAACTTTAGGAAAGTGGTTCCTATAAGTTATAATGATAGGATATGGTGTAAAATTGGGTTTTAGGAAAAATACCCATACTATGCATGGTGCATTTTGGTACACTTATCATTTTTGTCTAGGTGTTCAATTTTTAGGTGATAACATATGCCCCCTAAAATGTATGAGGTTAGGAGAACATTGTATGACCGAAATACATTATAGTTTTCTTTTACTAAGGGATGAGACAACCAACGAGAGAGAGAAGCATTATGGGAAGAAGAACTATGCATGGAAGAGATTGTTAAGGCCCCTAAGACACTATATTAAGGCCCTAATACTCATTTATTATGCGTTTATTATTTAGGATTATGTCGGCTCAATGGAAGGTTACATCGTGCTCACTTTATATCCAATTTATAATAAAGGAGAATAATTTGTATAAGAATCTCATCTTGTATTTTGAATTGGATATATTGTAAAAGGATGTTTCTCCCTAGAATTGGATTATATTCATTGATTTTTTATAATCTTAAAGACACTTGGGTGATAACATTTGGTTTCAGAGCATCAATCCTTGGGTTTTTCTTCTTCAAGCAAGTCATATTGGAAATTTTTCTATAACTTATTTTCCAGTATGCTTCAGATAGATAAATTTGGAGGTTATTTACAATACATATCATAATACATTTGGTAAAAAAATTAGGTTCTGGTTCATTATACTTTCAAATATATAGCCTATGGAAGATAGGGTTTGTGACTCATCTTGAAATCAATTTTAAATGAGTCATCTTGGAATTTTCACTACAATTTTTTTTCTAGGAAGTTTTAGACAATGAAATTTTGTGGAGCTCTATTATAAATTTCATAGTATAGGTGTTAAATTTTTTAGGTTCGGGTTCACTATAATTTTAGAGATATAGTCAATGGAACACAAGGGTTGTGATTAATCCTAAAATCCATTATCTTGGCATTTTCACTCTAATTATTTTTTAGTGAAGTTTTCAATTTTGAAATTTTTAGAATCGCAAATTGACATAGTAAAGTACATGTGGAACAATTATTGTATTTTGAGTCATTATATTTTATGATATATTTCTTATGGAAGTTAGGTTTTTTTCACAAGTTATTTTATGGTGTTTTTAAAAGCTTTTTCCGTGGTTAACAAGCTCATTTAAAAAAAATGAATCTTAGAGACTTTTTATAACGTCTTTAAATAACATAGGATATATATTTTAGTGGGTATATCTGTGGTTGAGGAAGAACACACATAGAAAATACACATGGTTTCATGTTGTTGGAAACATATTGTTTCACCTGCTTGTAAACCCTTGTAACCCCTACTATTACCCCTTCAAGTAGTACCATATCAGATAGTACATGTAGACATAATATCACTTCCATTTACCTTTGACTATATAGAAATTCCCCTAGGTATACCTAAAACTATCCTTATATAATCTATCCAAAGGGACATATTGCTAAGAATTGTCCAACTAGAAGAGAAGAATACAAGAAGAGAAACTGAAGGCACCATGCCCATACAGTTGAAGATGAAGAGCCACCCAAAAAGATGATAAAATAACATATTGAAGACTATGTCTTAATCTCTTCCTTCAGAGGATCAGTGTCACCTAGTGAGGACACTTGGCTAATAGATAGTGGTGCTTCCAAGCACATGATAGGTCAAAGAGACATTCTCTCTTGCCTTACAGAAAACAACTTTCCCCAGAAAGTTACACTTGGAGATGATTACTAGTACCCTATCAAAGGAGTAGGAGAATCGAATTACAAACTTGATTAAGGGACCCCAAAATGAATATGAAGGATGTAATATATGTACCAGGTTCGACAAAGAACCTACATTCTATCTCAGCTTTAGATAATAAAGGCTTCAAAGTTTCTTTCATAGATGGATAATTTCTCATGTGGCCCAAAGGAAAAATAATAGAAGAAACAATTGTTATTGGAAAATAAGAAGGTGGCTCGTATAAGATAAAAGGTCACTCAGAAGCAGCCTTGAATCATTCCATTGAGAATCCATGTGAAATTTGGCATAGAATAATAACTCACATCAACTACAAGACATTACCATATGTAAGCAAGGTAGTCACAAGTCTACCAAAATTCAAGGTTGACCATGAAGGTGTGTGCAACGAATGTGCACAAGGAAAGAACATCAAGAACCCTTTCCCGAAGAGAGACAATAAAGAAGAAGGAGTCCTAGAGCTCATTCAATCAGATGTATGTGGCCCAATGCCATCAACCTTCATCAATGGGTATGTATACTATGTGTCTTTTATTGATGACTATTCTCACAAAACTTGGGTTTACTTTTTGAAATCAAAAAATGAAGTGTTCAGTAAATTCAAGGAATTCAAATCCTTGATAGAGAATCTCTCTAAAAGAAATATCAAGATACTCAAGTAAGACAATGGAGGAGAATAAACCTCAAAAGAGTTTTTAAACTTTTGTAAATATGGAGGGATCAAGAGGGAGCTCACCACTCCCTACAATCCTCAACCAAATGGTGTAGCAGAAAAAAAAGAAAGAACATAACTATAATGGAAGCAGTGAAGACTATGATCCATGATCAAGATATTCCAATGCACTTATGGGAAGAAGAAACAAGAACAATAATGTATGTACATAATAGATTATCCCATAGTGCACTTGGGTTCAAAACCCCTGAAGAGATGTTCTCTGGAAAGAAACCAGAAGTAAGCCATTTCAAAATATTTGGCTATCCAATATTTGTACACATTGCTAAAGAGAACAAAACCAAGCTAGACCCTTCAGGAAATAAGGGAATATTTGTTGGATACTGTGAGGTCTCCAAGGCCTTCAAAATTTATATACCAGGTTACCATCATATTGAGATCAACAACGATGTAACCTTTGATGAATATGCATCACTCAAGAAATCAAGAATATGTCAGCTTGAATAAATATATGAAGAAGAACCCGTGGCTCCTGGAGTTTCAGAACCAGTGAGGGAAGTCATAACTTCCCATGATGAGGAGATTCTAGAAAATCATGACATAATACAATCTCAAGAACCTCCCCAGATGATGATCTGCCACAAGAGAAAGATAGCCTAGGCAAGGGAAATTATTCAAGATGGAGAAAAGTATGGTGCCCTTGAAGGAACCATGAGACAAGTCAAGAAACCCAAGCCATTCTCCAGTTATATGGCTTTGATGTGTGATCTCTTAGAAAAGGAACTCACTTTCTTTGAAGAATCTATTTAGAATAAAGAATAGGTAGATGCCATGACAAAAGAATACCAATTCATTATAAGGAATGATGTATGGGAAATAGTTCCCAGATTGAAGAGAAAGGATGTGGTATCTTTTGAATGGCTATAAACGATAAAACATGTTGCTGATAAAAGTATTGAAAAATATAAAGCATGGTTTGTTGCTCATGGGTTTTCTCAAAAGGAAGTCATTGACTATGAAGATACATTTGCTCTTGTATCTAGATAGACTTCAATCAAAACCATCATAGCCCTTGCAGCTAAGATAAAATGGAAGTTACATCAGATGGATGTGAAAACAACTTTCTTAAATGGTGTCATAGAAGAGGAAGTGTATATAGAACAACCTCAAGACATAAAGACTCATGTATGTAAATTGAAGAAGGCTCTATACGTATTGAAACAAGGTCCTAGAGCATGGTATGGAAGAATTGACAATTTTCTAACGAGCTTGGGCTTTACCAAGAATAAAGATGGCTGTAACCTTTAATTCAAGGTTATGAATGATGAGCCTATTATATTTCTATTGTATGTGGATGACTTATTTCTAACTGGAGAAGAAAATTTCATCACTGATTGTAAGAAGAAGCTCCCTGTTGAATTTGAGATGAAATACCTTGGCCTAATGCACTATTTATTAGGTCTTGAAGTCTGGTAGATCCCAGAGAATATATTCCTCAACCAAGGGAAGTATATAATCGAAAAACTGAAGAGGTTTGATATGTTGGAGTGTAAATCCATGAATACACCCATGGAAACAAAGTTGAATCTCCTGGTTGACACTTCGTCAGAATTGGTTGATGATACACTATATATATAGATCATTGGATCATTTATGTATCTAACGAACACCATGGCATATATGTGTTTTTATGTGAACACCTTGAGTCAATTCCTGGTAGATCCTAGACATGTTCACCTGGTTGCTGCAAAACATGTGATGAGATACCTTAAGAGTACGCTAGATTTTGGTCTCAGTTACAATGGAGATAATGAATTTGAATTGAGTGGATATACTAATTTATATTGGGATGGAAGTGTCTAATAAAAATAACACCTTAGGATTTTTTTTAGTCTGGTGTCAACCATTATCTCATGGCAGAGTAGGAAGCAATCAAGTATTGCTCTCAGCAGAATAGAAGCAAAATACATTGCTACATGTTCCACCAGTTGTGAAGCCATATCGCTTAAGAAGTTGTTGACAAGTCTATTTGATTTGGAGATGGAAGCAACCATGATTCTATGTGATAATCAAAGTTGCATAAAAATGACAGAGAACCCTGTGTTCCATGACAATTCAAAACACATACAAATCCGATATCATTACATTCTTTCTATGGTGCAGAGAGGAGTGATAAAGCTCCATTATGTTATCATGGATGGACAGATTGTAGATGTGTTGAACAAGCCTCTATCTCATGTAAAGTTTGAGAAATTTTGATACAATATTGGTGTAGTCTGAAAGGACCGCCCTTGAAAAGGGGATTAGTGATGATGCTAGCCTTGTGCTGAAGATTTCCAGCTTTGTGTTGATGTTGTTGTGATACCAACCTCATACTGAATATTTCTAGCTTTGTGTTGATGTTGTTGTGATGCCAGCCTCGTGCTGAAGATTTCCATCTTCGTGATGATGTTGTTGTGATGCCAACTTCAAACTTAATATTTCCAGCTTCATGCTGATGTTGTTGTGATGCCAACTTTGTGTTGAATATTTCCAACTTCATCCTGATGTTGTTGAGATGCCATATTCTTTCTTAATATTTACAGCCTAGTACTGATGTTGATGATGCTCCAACCTTCGTGCTTTGATGCTATTGTTGTTGATGTTGTATCAGACTTGTGCTGTTATTGATGATGATGATGTATTAGTGTTATACTAATCCATGTTGATGTAAATGATGATGATGCCATTCCGGCTCCTTGCTGTGGATGATGAGAAAAACTTCCAATTATTTATAGACATTCTAGTCAGTGTTCTAGATGTTGTTGATGTTGCTACCCTCCCTCTCTCCTGATGATGTTGTAGAATACCCTTCTTGTTAAGGGGGAGTGTTAAAATATTATAACTACAAAGAGTATTCTATTTATTATTGAGTCATTATTAGATCAATCCCCTTTTGTGGATTGATCATGTCATGCATTGTAACTGACCAAATCCCATTTTGTGGATTGGTCAAACCCTAATTGTATTATGCAAATTAAGAAGTTGGCCCCAGGCCTAATTAAAGTGGTTTTAACCACTAAGAAGACAAGTCAACCTTGCCCAGTGAAGATGCACCTTTCTAGCACCTACCAACTAGTATAAATAAAGGAATCCAATGCCTCATTATCTCACTCACTCAGTCACTCATCAAGTGTGCAAGTTTGGTAGTTGCAATTGGGAGAAGAAGGAAGAGAGAGGCACATTGCTCAGTGTTGGAAATTCTCTAGTGTTTTGGTTTATTGTCTTGGAATTGTATTGGCTATCTATATTAAAGAATATTTTTCTGGGTTTTCTCCCCCACGAGGGTTTCCCAGGATAAATCATGTGTATCTTGTGATTTTGTTTCTCTCAGTGATCCTACCTATGCTATTGTTATCTAGTAAATTGAAAATAAACCTAATAATAACTCAAAACTTAACAATAAATGGGGGATACCAGAGGGTATGGTTGTCAACATGATGAGAAGGAATGCATGTGGACCCACTTTGGTATGTAGACTAATTGTACTCTTGATCCTTAAGGGGATTGAATAGCATGGGCACCAAAATTCAACAAGGATCACTATTATAGGGCACTCATGTGAGGAAGGATCTATCACCAAATATATGGAAAACACATAATATAAGTGAGCCATTCCATCTACCCAAGTGAAGGGGGGGGGGGGCATCCTACTGAAAATTTCCAGGGAATAAAAGGAAAATGAAATGAACAACAAGGAATTCAAATATGATAATTTCTAGGGACATTAAGGCGTATAGGAGACCCATATCCATGAATATAAGAGATTCTCCATGATGAATTCATATTCATAAGTCACAAAATACCAAATCATGAAGGTGCTCAAGTGATTGAGACAAATTTGGGGGAATTCATAAGAAAATAAGCATGATTTAATGCTTCTTAGAAAATTGGCTTCCTGGTGAAGTATTAAAGAAATATAATTTGAGAATAGCTTAAAAATATGATTCCAATGGAACATATGGTGTATCGACCATAATTTGGATGAGGGGATGAATGACTAGGAGGAGGTCCTAGACTTACCCCTCCAACTAGGTCAAGCATAGGGACTTGATGGTAAGCGTGGGATCACCAATCTATTTTTGAATTTCATAGAGTTGAAAGTTTCAATATGTGGTACTAATAATTGACTATATGCAATGTGTATATATTATGTCAGTAATGCTGACAAGACATAATACCTATCAAATGAGAGGATATTCTTCCCAGCCTAGGCCATTGGAGCCTAGGAAAAGAGTGGATAATGATCAACTATGAAATCGGCTAAAGGGGCCATCATGTCCCCAATCATGAGATCCCCCCCACCCATTAGATGATGATGGGGGGAAATGATTAGGTATGGGTAGGTGGGAATGATTCCCTTTGCTATGCATATATGTATCATGCAAGGAGCATGCCCTAGATGATGGATGCATACATATGCACCATGTATGTAGTTTTGGAAAGGTAAAGGTGGATTTCCAAAATGTTATTTACATATGAGTCAAAGAGAATCAAGATATGAGTTTGAAAACATGTGTCACCATAACAAAGAGTGTCTGTGGATATGGAAAACAAATGGCCACCCAAAATATATTTCAATTCAACAACATATTGGTCGAAGGGAATAGGTTGTGGAGTTAAAAAGTAGGAATGATGAGGTGGATCATCCCAAGGGTAATCTAGAGTGGAAAGGGAATCTAAAACATCCTCATCATGATATGAGATGGGAGAAGTAGAGTATACATTACCAGATGAGATGGTGGAATATGGGGTAGTGAATCCAATATCAATGCTATGGGAACAAGAGACATGGTTCACACACACTACATCTACAAAGGTAGACAACACACTAGTGAATGAAGGCTCCATCAATGTTGAGACAAAAGGTACATGGGGAACATAAGGGATGCTTTGATGTATGCTAGATGAAAATGGATATTTTTTTGACATTTTAGATTCCATGGAAGTTTAAAGGTAGATAATTTTCATGGAATTTTCTTCAGTTTTCACTTTAAGGTGGGAAATTTCAATGATGGGTTTACCATTGTCTTGTAAAAAAATTTCTCGCCTAAGGGTGAGGTCCTCTACTACTAGGGTCTGGTGGTTTAGAGAAGTATAATTCAATTGGAAAATGATTTCAAGGTGTTACACACCAAAATGTTACACTTAGGTGTCACATATATTACATGCCTTAAGTGTCGTATGCACCTTAATAAGTGTCACATGCAATTTATCAAGTGTCATATGCACCTTAATAAGTGTCACATGCATTTTATTGAGTGTCGCAACCTTGATACCATGGAAGAAAATTTGTCACAATCCCTAATCAATGTGGATGATAAATTTATCATATTAAGGTCAAAATACTATGTGCACATGTACTATTGATTTTTATTGAAAAAAAGGAAATTAATTTAGTGTGAGAATCCACCTCACATTTAGTTTCCTAATCTCAAGGAGAAGTTGAGAATATCATGGATGATTGAGAGATTTTCTCAAACCAATATCCTAATTTGATGGATCTTGAGATATATTTCCTCCTTAAAATCCTTGAGAGATATTTTCTCCCTAAAATCCTTGAGATATATTTTCTCCCTAAAAATCTTGGAGATCCCAATTTTGTGGATCTAGTGAGTGATCCTCTCCATGGTGGTTAAGCCTCCAAATCCTATATAATGAGGGCATTACAAGGTGAAAGGAGGGGAGGGGGGTGTGTGTGCATATGATACTTATGATATTAAGAGAAACATATTTAGAGTGCATTCAAGGACTGAATTGGAAGCTTGGAGGAATGCTAGTGCAACAAGGTTGTAAATTCCCATGTTTTCATTAATATAATTTGTCCTATTTCTTGCATATTGTTGTTTTCACATGTATGTCTATATATATAGATCCATTATTTTCTAATGATATGTTTTAAAAGTAGAAGGTATTGTTCTATTCATTGAATATTTTCTTCATCTTGATCATGTTGGAGATATTACACTCTCACCTAGAATTATTTTTGTAAGTTTGATAGTCCAATGTTGAGAACGATCCCTTAGATGAGAATATTATCTCTAGAGAATATTCCCCTACAAAATAGGTCGTTCCTCTTCAGTTCAGATTCAATTACACTCAATTAGACTAGTGGAAGTCACTCATGCATGGCAACCTCAGTTTTATCACCAATAATTGCATGTGTCTCTCTCACTTCCACACGTGTCTCAATTAACTGATGATTGCATGGATCAGTTAACTAGGAATAGGTGACAGTTCACTCCAGGACCTTTCAGTGAGTGTCTAAATCTCTCTAGATCACTACTATGGTGCATTAGTTACTCATGTATCCTATCTATTGTAAATTATCCACTTTTTGAGTGTGGAATACGATTAATGGAATTCTTCCATTCTTTCTCTCATGTTTCTCTCCTTTCTCATTTCTCTACAAACTGTGTATGTATTTTTTCTAGTTAGATCTTATCTTTAAAGGTTCATTCACATTTACATGGTATCATAGCTGACTAATTGCTAGGAAAAAGACACACCAGACTCTTTTTGCAGGTTCTAAAGATTGAAGAACACATAAAAGATGGATTATTCATCGGAAATACTTCTCATGCATCATAACTATTTGGAGTGGAAGCCAAAAATTCCTCTTCAGCTCAGATGCAGAGGCTTGTACAAAATAACTATGGAAATGGAAGTAGATCTTGATTCCTTCGACGAGAAAAAAAACTTTCTCAATAGACAATATATGGCCATAGGATGCATCTACTATTCTATTTCTCTTGGAATTTTCCACCAAGTATATGATGAATCACGAGACTCAACTCCCAACGAACTATGGACCATATTGGAGGTTTTATTCAGGAATAAAGAAGATTATGAAGATTTCATGTAGCAGATTGGAAGGATAGAGCTAGAAGAGAAGCCATTAGAAGATCAAGCATTTTATTATGAAGAGTCTTCTACACAAGTATTTGCACAAATTTGTATTCCATTAATTGCAGATGATGTCTACTCCATTTCAGATTTTTTTTTATGAATTTCATGTGGAATATATATTGCATGCATCTCAATATTCACATGTAGACACTTTTCCATGCGCCATGCATGCATCTCAGGAGCAACATGCATGCACCATGCATGCATCTCATGAGACAAAGGGGGCCGCACACATCATATTCAATTATGATATTTTTTTGAGAATAATTTGCAGAAACAAAATGTATATTTTAATTCCTCTCGGAAAAATATCCAATTTCAAAAAAACAATCGTCCAAAACGGAGTTTGATAAGTGAATTATGATTATTTTAAAATCAACAAAATTTCAATGTTTTTCCGGAAACGGCTGCACGACTTTCAAAGTTTCATCTAAACTTCATTTGTATCTTCTTCATTACAAAAAGAGAGTGTGGATATGTGTGGAAATCTCACTGGTGCACGTACATCATAATATCCATGCATAAATCTACATATTCAACAAAATCTTCAACGAGCACAAAATTGCATAGTTACGAGGTCTTCGTCGAGTGAAGGACACAATTGCTTAACAATTGTTATTTGTTCCTTCTCATTTTATTATGCATTGTACCTTGAG
>ML799468.1:145588-174498 GCA_009831015.1 Picea engelmannii | reverse complement strand
TTTTGTTGCTTCATTCTTATATGCATTGCACAATGGGTAACTAACATGGCCTTTGTTACCGAGACTCATTCATCATGTACACCCTAGTATTGTTTAGGGGGATTGTTGAAGATATTACACACTCAACTAGAATTATTTTCCTAAGTTTGATAGTCCAATGTTGAGAATGATTCCTTAGATGAGAATATTCTCTCTAGAGAATATTCCCCTACAAAATAGGGAGTTCCTCTTCAGTTCAGAGTCAGTTACACTCAGTTACACTAGTGGAAGTCACTCATGCATGGAAACCTTAGTTTTATCACTAACAGTTTCATGTGTCTCTCTCACTTCCACACATGTGTCTCAATTAAGTCATGATTGCATGGATCAGTTAACTAGGACTAGGTGGCAGTTCACTCCAGTGTCTGTCGATGAGTGTGTCGATCTCTCTAGATCACTACTATGGCGCATTAGTTACTCATGTAGCCTATCTATTGTAAATTATTCACTTTTTGAGTGTGGAATACAGTTAATATAATTCTTCCATTATTTCTCTCATGTTTCTCTCATTTATCATTTCTCTACAAACTGTGTATTTATTTTTACTAGCTAGATATTATCTGTGTAGGTTCATTCACATTCACAGATCGCAACTTGGAAAACAAGAATAAAGATTGAAGAATAACGAAGAAAAACATTGGAAAAGGAGTAAGTCATGCTTCTTTCTCCCATCTTCTCTATCCATAGACATAAAAAATATATATAAAGGAATGTTAGTGTCCATTTTTTTTTTCTATCTTGGTCAATAGGGATCAGGATATCCAAGGTAGATTTCACCTTTCCGCATGGGAAATATTCAGTAACACAAGGGAATTGAGAAACTGATATAGTCTAGGAAAATGATGAGAATAATGACCATATGTTTCACACAAAGAACATGGGTGATTTTTGCGCTAGGAATTAACACACTCAGTTGATAACTTAGGGATACTGACGTGCATAACTGGTGTGGAGGGGCTTGGATCTACATCATTAGCGTTGTAAATTTATTTGAGTTCTAGGAGCCTAGGAAAATTATTGGTAGCATGGCCAGGGATAAGGAATAATGAACATGGAGGTATGGCCCTATATGCCAATTTTTGGGTGGCCATGGCTTGTTTAGGATTGTATGTTCCCCCTTTATCTTTGGCTTTGATCCCTTTTTCAATTCCCTTCCCACCCTATGTTAGTTGAGGTGGGGCCTAGATAGGTGCCTCATGGGATATAACGGTCATTGGAATAGGCTAAATAGGATTCAAGGCCAAATATGGAGTTGGCACATAGGGTGGAAGAGGAGTAGGAGGGAGATCCAAGTACCAAATTGTGATCCCTAATGCAAGGTTAGGAAAATTCAATGTGTCCATGACATGGATACTTACTATTCCTAGAGATGGAAATAAGAGAGGGATTTGGCCAAAGGGGTAATGGGGTTGAGGTTTCCCTATCAGTGGTGGCATTGAATATGTTGGTATTGATGGTACAATCGATTAGTGTGAATGTGGTCCTGCTAGCCCATGTGATGATGATACCATATAGAAATTCGATGAATTAGGGTGGGTAACTATAGGGGGAGTCCTACAATATGTACAAAGTAATGTTGAGTCTTTGTAGACTTTAGAGCTGATGTATGAAAGAGAGGGAACTATTTGGATTCTACACAAGGAAGACACCATGTGGCCATGATGAATTTGTGCTTGGGGATTGTGGTAGGTCAATTTATCTATGGTGTCTAGTTTCCCATTATGGGGGAACATTATCTTACAAAATACTAAAGAAGTAATGAAATTCATGGAATACATGAATATTTTCCCTAGAAGGATGCTATAGTCCAAAGGGGAATGTATAACTTCGATGTAGCTACACAATTATTTTCCTCCCAATTTAATAGGATAATTCTAATAAATCCCTTAAGGTTGAGAGGGTTGACCATTGTATACATAAAGGGAGATTGTATATGGGACAAGTGTTTGGGAGCCTAACTCATTCTATACTTTTGACAACATGATGCATGTGGATGCACCTTCATCAATGATGCAATGAATAATGGTGGAATTCTTGATGGACACTGGAATTTCAAAGGCCACTAAAGGTGGTAATCAAAACCATTCATATTTGTCAGTATCAAAGGCAATCATCCTATAATCTGATTGATTGACACTACCCAAAGAAAATAGTAAAGCATTTTGTTGTGAAGGACACTTATGGAGGACTTCAAGGGATGACATCACTGTAATGGATTGAGATAAGTAATCTACTATGTTGTAATTGTGGGTTGCCAGTGCATGGGGGATTTAACATCTCAGTTTTAACCCTTATGAACTATAATGTATTATGTAATTGTGACTTAGGCTGGTGAGCCGATAAAGTTGAAAAAGGGCCAGAGTGCCTAGGAAATGTAATAATTCATATACAATAATAAAATACACTACTAGTTGCAAGACAAACATGGACAAAAGATATAGGGGGACATGATTCCACAAGAGAGGGTGCTTAAGGGGCTAAGTATTTTTATGTATTTTATTTACCCATAATTGATTTTATGGAGAAAAGTGGTTAAATGAGCTTCTTGTGGAAGCCATGTGGTTCTTGGTTCTTGTAATTATATAAACATCCCTTATGGGCTATTTTGGGGTGGTTCATGGGTTCTTCTTCTTCTTCTTCTTCTTCACTCACTCTCTCGTTGTTCTGGGTTCACTTCTTCTTATTCAATCACGGTTACACCCTTCACACTCTTCCATTTTTGGAGTCTCATTCTTGCTAATTCGTGTGCTCTTGGTCTGAGAAGGAAAACACATGGTTGGAGGAGGAGAGCCATTTCTAGATGGTTGTAATAAATTATTGATCATTCTAGGAGGGAATGTATGTCTATGTGCTTGAGATTGATGGCAATTTGGAAATAACTGTCCACATTTGAGAATCCTTGGAGTTTCCAGTAGGGAGATTTCCTGACCAGTAGCACCGAATCCCTGGAGAGAAATGGAACAACCCCAGGGTCTGCATGGCAAAGAAAGGTGTTCATTTCTTTGGGTTGTGCAGGCTGAGGGGGAAAGAGACCTGGAAATTCGAATTTGCTATGTGGTTGGGAAACCTAAGAGCTAGTTAGCCAACTGTTGTGTGTTTCATATTTGTCCTAGGACCTGTCCTTATGGATTCATAGCCTTGGCTCAGAGGTGACCTGCTACTGAGAGTAAAGAACAACACTGTCTATGGTTGGGAGGAACATCCTTGGTCTACATCTAGTTGGTGAATCTTTACTTGAAAAGACAAGTTATCTCTATCATGTGTTTTATGTATAATGTATATTCCACTATGCATTTAATTATCTATGAGATATGTATTTATAACGTGGATTTCCGCTGGTTATTTATTGTGCATGGCACGCTGTTTATTTATTTTATGCTATAGTATGGATCTTGATTAATGCATGTGGGTCTTTCCTGATTCATTTCAGATTAAATGTTATTAGAATTCAAGATTAGTTTAGAAGCTAGTTTTTGGAGTAATGTGGCCACCCTGTGGGTGGTTGGGTATGTGATTGGTATCGTGCCCAACCTATGGGTGGCTGGGTACATTACATAACAGTATTAGAGATACAAGTTGAAAAACCAGAATGGTATGGGCTGAATCTATTGGACAATGTCTTATGGTTAAGATCGAATATGACATTCATATCATAAATCTCAGGAGATATAGTGTTGCAAGATCATGCAGAAGCCAGAGCGTCATGAAGACGAAGATCCTTATAAAGGATCATGGAATCATGATCGTCCCATTTTTTTTGGGAGTGATCAAAACCATGGGATCAAGGATTTCTGGATCGTTAGATCCGAAGGAAGGTGAACGAGGGTCGTATGATAAAGGAGAAACCATAGGTTTGGAAAGATTAAGTCACAACCATCAGATCAAGATTTTCGATTGTCAATTGTAGATCAAGGCCAAGCGAGAGATGAAAGACTTTGGAACTTCACCACTTCAATGACTATGGTAGGCAGGAAAAGCTTGAAATGTGGAAGGCCAAAGTTGAAAAGTCTCATTGGCCATCCGATCTGATAGAAGGCCCGGGGAAAATATCCATCGTTTATAGTGGTCATCCAGCACTGACTACTTCAAGAAGTTTAACTTCGAGAGAATTGAACCTTTTAGAACTTCTAGAACCCAGAGTCCTGGAGCATCGAAGTCCTTTATTTCTTGTCAATCGTTTGATCGAGGGAAGGACTTTAGGAGTAATGCTGACCGTTAGATATAACAATGGTAGAAGGTTAGGAAAGTTTCTAGAATTCATAAATTCACCACTTCGGCGATTACTGGGTATGTTACATATCAAAGCCTCGAAGTGCCAAAACGAAAAAGTATAAAGCCACGGTTTGTGAAATCATGAAGACTGACAGATTTGGAGCGGAGGAATGTGGATCATCCATTGATGGATGACATTTCGTAGGCCACGTGATAGGGGTGCTATGTGGGGACACGTGTCACCCAGATTTAGTATATTTTGGACCCCAACCTATTCATTTTTTAGTGACACGTGGTACATATTCCAAGGGTCCACATCACCATAGGTGACATCAACATGCTCTATCATCTCCAGGAGTATGGCCTTCGGGGGTGTCTAAGTTCTCTACCAGTGAAAAGTTTTGAATACCGAAGTCATGAATGCATGCATATCATCGATCTAAGATCCCTTCGGGACCTTTCTTGATCGTTGGATCAAATAGTATGAGGATGGCGTAAGAACTTCGACAATTATCACTCCTGGCAAGTGAAACGACTCGGGAGTGGAAAAGTCCCAAAGTATCAGAGTGTTGAAGTCCCAAATTGTTTAAGGATCATCCATCCCAATGCTTCATTAAGTCATAACCATCCAATTAAACAATGGAAGGACAGGGTAAGTACTTTGGCAGTTGTCACTCCGGGGAAGTGGAACGATGCGAGAGTGAAAAATACTTGGAGTCCCATAGCACCAAAGTCCCAAAATAACTAAGGGTCGTCCATCCCAGTGCCTGATTAAGTCATGACCGTTGATCTAGTTGAAGCCTCCGGATGGAGTGAGACCATCCATTTAATGGGATATCAAATATCGATCATCCAATCTTCTAATGGAGCTAAAAGAAGGGTTTGATTAAGTTTAACTCCGAGATAAATCAAATATTGAAAAGAGAGAATAGCCGAAGTTTGAAGTCCAGAGGACTTGGTCACAAGCGCCAGTCTCATGATAAGGTAAAAGGGTTAGTTAGAGGTGCAAAGGGTCTAGAAGTAACCAAGCCCTCAAAAATCTTGCTCGAACAAGATCCTATATAGAAGAATACAAAGGAAGGTGCTAAAGAGTGATTAAGCTCATGGTTTCTATCCATGGTCACATGGAAATTGGTTTGCAGAAAGCGCCTGTGAAGAATTCAAATTCTGTACCAATTAAAGGGGTTGTGGAATATTTGACAAGATATTGTTGCAAAACAAAAAAAGGGGTGAAAGTGACTTTTCGGGAAGCCATAACTTTTAGCTTAGATATCAGATTAGGGAAAGAATACCGTCATTTGAAATATGGATCATAGGAGAATGACCTGGAATTATTCTAATTTTGATAAATATTTTATAGAATTAGAGATTTAATTGGATCAATTCTAGTATAGGATTGGATATCATAGTCATGAAAGCATGATATATCTTGTAGAAGCTAGTTGAGGCAACAAACAATTGCAGGGAAAGTAATAGAAAGTGGATAAATAACTCAAGAATAGTGGAACAAAAGTGTTAGTCAACAACCACATAATATAAATAAATTGTGGGTACAACAAAGGCAAGAATCCTCACATAGGATATGAAGCTAGCAAGTTAAAAATGTCATTGATGGGCATAAAAGGGAAAAGTAAGGCTCCATAGCCTTGAAAAGTGGATAAATAACTCAAGAATAGTGGAACAAAAGTGTTAGTCAACAACCACATAATATAAATAAATTGTGGGTACAACAAAGGCAAGAATCCTCACATAGGATATGAAGCTAGCAAGTTAAAAATGTCATTGATGGGCATAAAAGGGAAAAGTAAGGCTCCATAGCCTTGAAGGTAGAAATGTGTAAACAATTGCAAGATTGATGTGGAAGAAAACAAAGCGCTTACTAGGTTGTGTGTGAATAATATCTATGTGTCAAGCATAGGAGTTCCAGGGAAGGATTTGTTAGATATGACTTATCTACTTGTCTAAAAGTACTCGGTGAAAGAAATCCACTTATGATATCAGAGTTCATAGTGGAAGAAGGATGCTAATGCAGATAAATTGGATATAGAAAAATGAATTCTCTTTCACTTGAAAAGTGTCATTGAATGAAAATGGACTTCCATTGGGAATGGTATAAGTGTGAAAGGGTGATGAAATGTTTCCTAAAGGTAAAGTTGGATATGACTACCCAAAAGGAGTTGCTACAGATTGAGTACATTGGTTGGATTGCAAAATGGCCAAGTGGAACTTGAATGGAAAGTATTCAGATGAGGGAACAAGAGTGTAGATGAGAAGAATCAGAGCACACAAGGCAACAAGGATCTGAAGGAATTTAGGGACAACCAACTACATCATAAATAAATAAATAAATAAGTGAATTGAAACAGAAATCCACTAGAGTGCATGAGGCATGCAATGAAATTAAAATGAATATGCATTAGTAGGCATGATAACAATGAATGCTTGGTGCATATAGATGTGCATTGTGCATATGCACATGATTGGATATGCATATAACATGCTTGTAAACTTAGAATAGTCTGTTATTAAAAAATAATGATGTTATGAAAATTGAGTATGATTAATGATGGATTATGTATGTAGGAAAAATGATATAGCATGGTTAAAGATGTGGATGTTGTTGTTGCTTATAATTTCCATCTATGTGAAGACCCATGAGGGTGGTAGGAATGGTGATCAAAATGATGAAGGAGGAAGTCTGTGAGATTCTACAAATACTAGTTGACTAGGTAGCGTAAAGTAGGTTGATAACCACCATCCAGGTATGCATTTGTTGCTTCTATGTTGAAGAGAATTGAGGTAAGAAATTCCCTTAGTTAATTTTTCAAGATTTAAATCAATATGTAATGGCCAAAGACCTATAGTATGTATTTGTTATTGATTCTATAATGCATTTAGATAGATTGTTAGTTGCATATTGTGTTATGATTGGTTATGGGATCATAACCAGGTCAAGTCAGGAGACATACTCTTGATATAACAATGAATATCCATAGAGATAGTCATGTGTGAGACCATGATATGGTTGGATATGAAAGATATATAACACTATGTGAGTGCTCAATGATATCTACTATATAGTTGATGTTTGGACTACAACCTCTTTTTCGACACTGAAGAGCACTTAATAATTACATTCTTAGTGTTTTGTTTGGGTTGAAAAGGAAAGTATCCAAATGGTTAGGAAAGCAATAGGAAGTTTTTGGATGATGTGTTGAGTCATTGACCAGACCTTCCAAGTCACCTTAGTGAATGCATGTCATAGTTATGTGGTATTATGTATTCAATGCATGGATGCATTGTGTAGTTGTGGCCATGGGTATTGGCACATCGATTGTTATTTTATTTAGAAATTAATTGTTGCATTATGAAAAGCTCGTGGTGCTGAAAATGCACAATGATGGATAGATGCATTATATTTAATATGAATACTAGTTGAAGGTGATTGTATTGTTGGTTGTTACAATTTTGATTTCATGTTTTGGAACTATTAAATTTTTTACAAGTGGTATTATAGGAATTATGGAATTCATTTTGGTGAATGCATGTATATATTATATAAAATAGAAATGATTATGATAACATGAGTATTTCTAAATCATGAAGTTGAAAACACTTAAGGAGATGTTAGATAATGCAACAAGGAAGTTTTAGGTGAGAGTAGTTATATAATATGGAAAATCTTTGTCAAGGGAACATAGTAATAGAAATATTGATGGATAGAAGAAATAAAATATTGGCTGATAATAAAGGTGTAAAGAATGATGGGTTCATTCCATTAATAGTTGGATTAATGGGAGTGATTGAATTGTTGTTGTAAATAATTCTAAGATCACTTTGTGAACTTTTGTAATTGTTTCCATGAAAATATACATATGCATGATACTGACAATTTTTTTGGCTGAGTGAAGGCTGAGGAAATTGCAGGTAGAATGGTCTTGGATATGGAAAGGATGTAAGCCCATAATAAATATTGATATATACAGTTGCATAGCCAAGCATTATGAGAAAAATCCTCATGTCTGGGAATTTTATTTTCCTATGTAAAACATATTTGAGAAATTCATAGTTACAAATTGTTACATGATTATGATAACAATTGGTTTAGTTGATTGAAGGTTGAGAAAAATGCAGAAATAATGGTATTGGGCATGGCATTTCTATAAGCCATAATAAATATTGATTCATGCAACCACAAGATCCAAATGAATTATGAGCAGGAATTTCATGCTTGGAAACTATGTTTTCTTGTATAAAACATATTTGACATTTATGATTGAAATTGTTATAACAATATCTCATGATGACTGTATTTTTATAATACAGATGAGATGCTGGCTATTAAAGTTGGAAGCTTGTTGAAAAATAACACCAGAAGGAAATCAAGCTCAATGATGAAGGCATGGAATGAGGAAATTCCATTGGACTTGTTTTAGCTAGAGTTCTTGAAGCCGCAACTCTGAAATTTTCTGTCCGAGTGCACTGGGGCCCTGAAGAGAAGTGGAACAACCTGAGGGAATGCATGGCAGAGAAAGGGGTTCATTTCTTTGGGTTGTGCAGGGATGAGAGGGAAGGAAAGATTTTTGGTTATAACTGCTTCCAGAAATATAAATTTTGAAGATCATTATACATGTTTTGGGTCGCAATTCCTATGTATACATGTTTAATTTTAGGCTAGAGTGCCTATGTATATAAGATTTGGCTGGATTTCCTATGTGGATTATGGCCAAAGAGCATAGATTTGTAATTTTAATAACATTGGAATGGTGTTGTGCACTGAGGACATTGCCAAAATAAGGGAAGGGGGATGTAGCATCTCGATTTTAACCCTTATGAACTATAATGTATTATGTAATTGTGATTTAGGATGGTGAGACGGTAAGGTAATACTTCATATACATTAATAAAATACATCGTTGGCTGCAAGATGAACAAGGACAAAAGAGATAGGGCGCCATGATTCCACGAGAGAGGGAGATTAAGGGGATAATTTTTTTTAATATATTTTATTTATCCATAATTGATTTTATGGAGAAAAGTGCTTACATGAGCTTCTTGGGGAGGCTATGTGGTTCTTGGTTCTTGTAATTATATAAAAATACCTTGTGGGATATTTTGGGGTGGTTCTAGGCTTATTCTTCTTCTTCACTCACTCTCTCTTTGTTCTGAGTTCACTTGCCCTTATTCAATCACGGTTACACCCTTCTCACTCTTCCATTTTTGGAGCCTCATTCTTTCTAATTCATGCGCTCTTGGTCTAAGAAGGGAAACGAATGGTTGGAAGTGTAGAGCCATTGCCAGATGGCTGTAATAAATTACTGATCATTCCATGAGGGAATGGATTCTTGTGTGCATGAGATTGATGGCAGTTTGGAAAGAACTGCCCATAACTGAGAATCCTTGGAGTTTCCAGTAGGGATATTTCTTGACTAGTAGAAATAGAGCCTTCGATAGAAATGGAATATCCTCAACAATTGCATGGCAAAGAAAGGTGTTCATTTCTTTGGGTTGTGCAGGCTGAAGGGGAAATAGAGATTGGAATTCAGATTTTCTATGTGGTTGGGAAACCTGAGAGCTAGTTAGCCAAGTGTTGTGTGTGTCATATTGGACCTAGGACCCATCCTTGTGGATTCATAGCCCTGGCTCGGGGGTGACCTGTTGTTGAGAGTAAAAGAACAACAATGTATATGGTTGGGAGGATCTTCCTTAGTCTGTAGCCAGTTGGTGAATCTTTACTTGAAAAGATAAGTGCTCTCTATCATGTGTTTTATGTATAATGTATATTCCGCTGTGTATTTAATTATGTCTGAGATATGTATTTATAATGTGCATGTGTGTTTGTTATTTGTTGTGCATGACATTATTTATTTTATGTTGTAGCATGGATCTTGATTAATGCATGTGGGCCTTTCATGCTTGATTTCAGATTAAATGTTATTAGAATTCGAGATCAATTCATAAGCTAGTTTTTGGAGTAGCGCAACCAGCCTGTGGGTGGATGGGTACGATACATATTGGTATTGTGCCCAACCTATGGGTGACTGGGTACGTTACAGGGGTTAAGGGAATTTCAACTTAATAGAAACTTAGGTACCTTGGTAGGTAGGTCCTCACTTGGGTGAGGAATATTTAAAGGTCCAATATTGGAAAAAGGGGTATCAAAAGATTCAATAGGTTGTGCTTCAGGGGGCATACCATATAGATAAGACCAAGTGGGGAGGTTGACATAGACTAAATCTAAGTAAAAAACTTGGTAATTCCCTTTCCTAGGAGTGGTGGAAGCGAGAGGTGGTCTAAAAGGAGTAGATTTTATGGTAGAAAAAAACCCTTGTGTTGGAAAAGGATCCGTCAACACAACTAGTTGTGACGAGGATGGTGGGGTAGGTTGACTTTTTTCACTTTTGGTAGCCTTGACTGCTTCCCACATACAACACATATTAGGTAACAAGGGGAATTCATGGGTATAATGTCCATATAAACCACAAATATCAAAAGGCTTATTAGTACGAAGGTTTGGATTCTTCCCCTGCTTGGAATAGGGATTATTACCTTATCCTTGGGTTGTGGAAGATTGATTTCCCCCAACATTTGTATTAGTTTAAGGATATTGATTACCTTGTTTTCTCTGATTCCCATGATTTCAATTATTATGCTTACCCTTCCCTTTGTTCTTATTCGTATTTTGATTGGGGGGTTCAGGATAATTTTTCTATATGTACACTTTCCCTTATGGATGGGGTGTAAGTTGACCAACAAGGGTTTGGGGTACTGATGTTGTAGGGACTAGAGTAGTTAGCAGTGGGCTAGGGAAGGGGTATTAGGGGTATTTCATCCCCACCACAAGAATAGTTGTTACAATTAAACCTATGTACATGTGGATGTGCATGAGGTGCGATGTATGAGGTACTAATGCCTAATTGGGATGAGGAGTGTGAAGAATATTGATGGGGATTAGGATACCCATGGGGTGTTGAATAATATCCCGTAGAAGGTTGAGGGTGTGGAGTGTTAAATCCACCATAAGGGTGACTATATCCACTAGGTTCAAGAGGAGTAGGGTGTGGATAGGTGTGGGGATAGATCCGATAAGGCCAACAACTACATGGGATTCCCCTGTTGCAAACAATTCACATGAGCGAGAGTTAGGGGAATAAGGAATGATGGTATAAATATACCCTGAATATGCATAAATCAGATCATACTATTGGTATTTTTGGATATCTTCTTTATCATTCCTAGGTAGATTCATGGCCACATCCTTGGTAATGGGAGGAAGAAGGGATTTCAAGAACTAGTCCATGAGGAAAGAATTATTGATATCAACTTTTTATAACTCTCATCATCTATGCCACTCATGCATGTGATTAGAGATGTCGGTAGCAATGGTTTTATGAAAATTGGTTAATATTTATATCCCTATGTCATGGTCGACTAGGGGCTAGAAGAAGGTGAGGAAAACCTTTGATATTGACTCAAAGTTTCTATGGATATTACTGGGTTGGTCTATGTACCACTTGGCAAAAACACCCATAAAAGTGATTTGAAAAAGTCTCAACCTAATCAAATCCTCCATTATGGAGTTATAAGAACACCAAAGGTGGAAGGACATGATTTGGTTAGAGGGATCCTCTCCAGGTTTATCCTCAAACTTCATGATGTTATAGGGAAGTTTGTTTGGCATATTGGACCAAATGGGATCATGATGGATGGGATCATTGATCAATTTTTTCAATTTAGGGAGATTTAAAACTTCCATAAAAGGCATAAAACATTGGTTGGCATTGCGTCTAGGATTACATCCAGCTATGGTGGAAATTGGGTTGGGTGAATATGAAGGAACTAAGGAGGTAGAATTGGGCCTCAAAATGGATGTACCAACACCCCTCAATGGGGAGGGGGGTTCCAAATAAGAAGATATAGAACCCAAGGGTAGGTTATGGTGGGGAACCCTATTTCATTAAGCATGTAATATAGTGCATCTGATGGGGAACTCATGTTGAAGGTCTTGAAACTAGCAAGACTATCACCTACGGGGAGGAATGGTATCCTAAAACAAGCATCTCCCTAAAAAAACTAATCAAAAGGATAATAGAAATGAAGTGATGAACTAAGACAACATTAATCAAACAACACACACTATGTGCTCAGGTGGTGCATTAAGTGGTTTTAAGTGTTTTTGAAAAAATGAATAATGAATAACTCAATTAGTTTCTTCCTATAAATAGAAAAAACTCTATCCTAGAATATCAAAGAGAAGTGCTAAAAAAAACCTTAGTTTCAATTTCTAGGTGATAACACTACTAATGACCATTTCGTTGAATTTGGAATAATAACTAATAATATAGACTAAAAAATGTGCATTTCATGTTAAAAAATGTTAATATCAATGTTTCTAATGTGCAAAATTGGATTCCAAAAGTGTGAATATTGGTTTCATAATCTGTGAATTTTGTAGTGACTTTGGAAACATTAATTTTAACCTTAATCTTTGAAGGAGATTAGACTGAAATTAGTCCAAGTTTAATGAAATCATCGGTTACTTTGAAGAAGGGGATCATATGTTTGTTCATATTCATCTAATTTCAATCTTAATCTTTGAAGGGGCTTAGACTAAAATTAGTCCAAATTTAATGAAATCATCAGTTAATTTGAAGAGGGGATCATATGTTTGTTCATCTTCATTGCTATAAGTAGACATCTCCCAAGGAAAAGAACCACTAGAATATATCACCCAATTTCTATGGCCCCTATTAGTTCCTACAATGAACTGGAGATGTTCCCTACATATTGGCTATCTTGGTCCACTCCAAGATCTATCTACTATTTTATGTGTCTTGTTTGAATAAAGTGGTTGAGACAAATTGTTTGTTTCTGACCATCCTCTCTAAACTTGACGAATATGGTTTCATTTGTTTATAGCGAGATGTAGTATTAAAAAGAGGATATTGTTGAATGCACCAACACATTATAAATGAATTTTTGATACGATGGAAGGATATGTAGCTTGAATATTCCACATGGAAACCAACCATGATTTTACTACACCTTCCACATCTCCAACATTGGGGACAATATTGATTTAGAAGGGAAATGGAATGTTAGGGTCCTACCATAACTTCTATAGTTAGAGGTAACTAGGATTTAGTTAAATAAAGTACATGACCATGTTCTTAGAGTTAGAGCTAGAAGTTGTTCCTAGACTGCATTAGGAACAAGCCTAACACATCTTTTTTCAAAAGTTAAAAGAAAATAATTTTAAAGAGGTGAGAGGATCACACTCTTGATCTTAAAAGGGACTTAATGGATAAAATGTCAAGATCTCTTCTCTATGTGAAACAGACCAGGTAAAAAAAACCTTAGTTGAGTCAAGTGAGAGTAGGGTATATGTTGAAGAAGAATAAATGAAACAAAACTGATAACCATAAAAGAGCATATGTTCTTTGATATAATGAATGAGTACAAGAATAAATCTTAAACAGATAAATCCTTCCTAAAATAGGTTTAAAAGATCTTAAACACACATGTGGTGAAGATTGCACTATAAAAATAGGGAAATCCTCTCAACACATACATACAACCATATAATCATATAATAGTAATAATGTGTTCAAGATGAGGAATTAGAAATGAGAAACAAAAGAGAATGATACACACCAACTAATGACTTCATTAACCACTGAAATCCTTACACAGATAAGGTCGATCCAAACAATTGTATACGATAAAGTCTTTTAGGAAAACATGGATCCAACCCTTTATTCTTCTACATCATTCAATATATAATGTTTCAAATAGGTTACATGTAATTATGGTCAATCCTGAGGATTAGGGACACCTCAAAACAAATCTCTACAAAAACGCGAGATAAATTTAAGTTTCTAACTGCTGATATACCAAATCGTAATAGTTTACAAAAAAGATCCTAAAATCAGGGAAACAACCTTGCATAACATCTCTTTGATTTGACTTGTTTTACATTCGAATGATGACACTGCTGCTTCATCTTTATATTTCTCAAATATATCCAATCTTCAATGCTCCACTTGAAACTAGCCTTTGACAACTCAACACAAGTGGCTAATCTGGATTAATCTTCGTATCCCAATATAGCTTTTAGATACACAAAACATTGTATAGATTCATAACATGATACATTATATGATTACATAATTTATAGCCTTCCTATGTTACAAGATATGAAACTGGGTGCGAATAGCAGCAAAATCAGCTGCTACAGGTGTTATGGTAGCGCCTCTATTTTCTTGTGTATACGATTATAGGAACTTCCTGTAGTGACCTTCCAAAAAACTAGTATTGCATGTTTTAAAATCTTTTCTTTTCCTGGGTTATAGATGGACAAATACAAAAAGGAGCATGATACCTTAAACACAGGGAACAAAAAGATTTATCCATCATTCATTACTTTTAATCTCAAAAATTGGATTTATCATGAAGGTCATATTTTTAAATTGATATCTTTCTATGCAAGATTGAGGAAGCTACTTCTACCAGCAATTCTAAGCTATCCTTTCTATACTTAGATTGAGATTGGGTTCGCATATATTTAGGCTCATTCCCTTCAGATCCAATCTTAGGGTTTGGGATTTTCATATCCTTTTTACCATGTTTCTTAGTAGGAACTCTGTTTTTCCTAGCGATGGTCTTTTTATTTATGATCAAACCACCCTTCTTGAATTTATCCTTCTTAAGCTTAATGATAGGGGTTTTATTTCTTATAGATGTCTTTCCAATAGGTTTGAAAGGCTCTTCATCAATGATGATAACCTTCTATGTGATGGCAGGTTTATTCACTGCTTTAGACTTCAACTTGAACTTATTTTGAGGCCTTGTGATTTGTTTCCTTACTAAAATTCTATACCTATAGGTATTGTCTTCAGAGGAACTCAAGGAATGAGGAGTGACTTATGGGATAGGATCTTCAAGGTGTACATGATAGTCAAACTCTATTTTTTTTTTTTTTTTCAGGTCGCTGGTCTTCCACTGAAAAACTGGGTTCTACTAACCTCTTATCCCTTTTTGAGTAAGTTTTCTGTGAAAAAGGGAAAGGGTGCTTACCTCCATATAATATGTGAGAAGACTCCGCATCTATTTTTTGACTGGATGATGTAGCTTTGATAGGCTCGTCTGGAGTCTTTAAGCATGCTGCTTTTTTACCCTTATTTGCAGTGGTGGATTGAACAACATAAGATGGAGTTTCTTGATCAGGATTAACAATATTTACATGTGATTTAGCAACATGAGAATGATTTTCCTTCTGAAACCCCAACTGGGTCAAGAACTGATCCCAACTCTTCTGCAACTTCCCTAGTTCGGCCTTAACAAGAACTTTAATCAACCCCTGATGAAAAATTCTGTGAGGAGGGGTCTTGTGGTTTTCTTGAACCCTCATAACCATCTTGTTGAGATCCCTTAAGAAATAATAAGGTAAATTCATCCTCTTAATCCCTACTAGATGAAGAAAAAATTAGAGATGGAATAAGAATACAATAAAATATATCCCCTCGCATGTGATTAATCACTTAAGCATGAGAAAGGATTCCATCCACTCATAAAAAATCCAATCCCTGAGGATTCCCTTGGCTCAATTAGGGTCTCTATGTTCAGGCTTTAAAAATTGATTGATGTCTCCTCCTGTAATCAATTTATTTTTATACTGCCTTTCACCACCAGTGGGGAGGTTGCAAGAAACTACTATAGATTCTTCAGTAAATTTCATAACTAGGTTTGTGATTTGGGCTCACTGTCCATTAAAACTCTCAACAAACTCCTTGGATGTAGCGTAATGGTGACCATCCAACTTGGAATATAAAAGGTACCACCATGTCCGTTAGAAAATGATTCGACTATCTTTATAAGCTTCCGTGACCTCTGGCCCTTCAAGATATTTCTTATTCACATGTGTCTCACCTTTACCCACCTACACAATAACAACCTGAAAACTATATTCTTGGCAACAGAGAAGAGATATTTATGTTATGTAATGAGAATAAAAGGCGATTTTCTAGCTTTGCGGGAGCCAATTCAAATAAACTAGCTGTTGTCATTAACAAACAATGTGCCAATTTTTGAAAACACATTTAATAAGACAATTGATCTGTGTAACCTTCTGGACAAATGATAGGTACAGATGATGATACACCCCATTTTGCATGCTATGGATGACGATGAGTACTTTGCTAATTGATTTTTCATACTTATGAGCTTGTATTACAGTCCATATCTTCCCCAACTCACCAAAGTGCTTAAAATGATCATGACCAGGGACATGTGGAAGTTCCTGTAGTGCCCTGCCAGATTTTTAATTTTCTCTCTTGAGTGGATTAGACTTTGAATATGCAACTCATGAAGTTAAATAATCATGATGCATAAGTATTGACATGACTAATGGCTCAAATGAAAAGATTTGAAGCCATTTGATGTCATCAAGTAATCATATAAAATGTGTCTAATTCCCTATGTCCCCTTATAACAACATGAAGTCCATCTCATTCATTCACTCTAGAAGTCTTTAAAACCCCTTATACTGAGCTATTAAACCTTTAACAAAATTCTAAATATTTAATAACTTATACAAAATTTTAAATAACAAGTAGGAATGAATGAGGGATAAAACAAAGTAGAACATACTAGGTGTTAACAATGGCTCCATGCAGGATGGAGTTTTCCCTATGAAACTCCAAGAAATTTGAGTAGACATGTGCTTTCTAATCCTTTGAGCTTCATACCATTGTTATTTTCAAACTGTGTTGTTCCAGTTCCTGAACTTTGGACAAACTTTATTAAAAAATATATCAGACTGCAAAAGTAAAGTCCATTTCTGAAAACTGAAAAAACAAAGAAAGCAATATTTATCCATTGGGATATGGAGTCTTTAACTTCTAAATACCACACCACATGTATATATACAATGAGATTCGGGCCACTAATATCCTTAGTAAAATATTTTTTTTTTCTTCAGAAAATGCCCATTTACTGGGCCACCAAAAACCTCTTCACCTTCCAAATTCTGCATTAGGAAAGTGTTGTTATCCAAAACGTTTTCAACCTTGAATGGACCTATCCACAGGTTATCAAACTTTCCATGATGATCTTCCCTGCGAGCATCCCATTTAAAAACCAAATCACCAGGTACCAAATTCTTTGTTTTTGACTTTCTGTCAAAAGTCTCCTTAATCATATCCTGATGTTGATGTTCCTTCTCCAGAAGTTTCTCCCTTGCTTTATGTAATTCCACAATCTGATAGATCCTTTTGCTAACATCATTTGGTTCAGCCTCAATTTCTTGTAGATACTTCACAACCAGAAAATAACATTGTATAGGAAAAACAATTTCCATTCCATATACTAATTGAAACGGTGAAGTTCCAATTGCTCTTTTGGTACTTACTTGGTCAACCCACAATGCATATTTTAACTTTGCATCCCAAGCCCTCTTGTTGTCCTCCAAATGTTTTTTAATAATCCTGACCATAATTTTATTGGAATATTTTGCCAGACCATTACCCTATGGATAATAATAAGTGGAATGTCCGAGCTTGATACCATAGTTTTCACAAACTTTAATCAAGTTAACAGACTTAAAAGTTGCAGCATTATCTGTGATGATCGTATCAGAACAACCAAACTTGGATAAAATATTTTCTTCCAGAAAATCCATGATCACTTTATCAATTTCCCTCCTTGTAGGTATAACTTCTATCCATTTTGTGAAGTAGTATGTTGCTGTCAGAATCCATCTATGTTGGCCACTGGACGGAGGATGGATTTCACCAATGAAATATAATGCCCATTGTTGGAATGGTGCAATGACTTTTACAGGCTTAGGAGGTAAGAAATTAAGCTTTTTATTTCCTTCAAACCTTTGAAAATTTTCACATGTCCTTACTTTGACATTGACATAAAAAAATAGATTAGGCCAATAATAGCCAACCCTGACTATTTTTTATGCAGTGGTCTTCCATAAGTGATGTCCTCTACACACGCCTTCATGAAACTGGGTCATGAAATTTTCATCTTCTTCTCTATCAAGGCATATCAATAAGAATCCTGCAGGGTCCCTCCAAAATAAAATCTGATTATTAACACAATACTTGACATCTTTGAGTTTTAAGGATCTTACTTTGGATTTTTCCATTCCTGGAGGAGCTTGGAAATTCTGTAGAAAATAGAGGATATCTTTATAACATTCATATTCAACAATATTTTCATCTACTTGATGGTTGTTGTCTTGAGGATGTAATTTTCTTGAATTGTTACAAATTTAATCAACTCCCAAAAATTTCCAATTAGATTTAGCTAATAGCTTAGCTAACCCCTTATCTTTGACTAGCTTAGTAGGCTTGATGTCCAAATCATACTCAAGAAACTTAGCTATCCATTTGATCCTCTTTCCACCAATTTCTGGCAGAGTCAATATATCTTTAATAGAACTAGATGGCACATGGGAAATAACTTTGGAGTGTAATACATAAATTTTGAAAGATTTCAGTGCTTTAACCAAGCTAAAAGCTTGTTTTTCCATGATGTCGTATTTTAACTTGACATCCCAAAGTGCCCTGCTAAAGAAAGAAATAGGTTGTTCAAAACCTTCATAATTTTTTTTGTAATAAAGCAACTGCTAAAGTGTCATGAGATGCAAAAGAAAAAATCAAGAAATATTTTTCAAAATATGGACTGATAAGAATAGGAGCTTCTGAAATAGCTTGTTTAATAGTCTGAAAATAATCTTTAGCCTCTGTCTTCCACTTAATCTCACTACCCTTTTTCAACATTCTAGTTATGTTTTTGACCAATTAGGCAAAGTTAGGAATAAACCTTCTAAGAAAGTTTGTCTTCCCAAGAAAAGACCGAATATCTTTCTTAGTTATATGAATGGAAATACTTTGAATAGCTATCACTCTAGCATGATCAATCTTAACTCCACCAGCACAAACAATGTGACCAAGTAATTTCCCCCATTCTAAAGAAAAATGAGACTTTTTTGGGTTGAGAGAAAGACCATACATTCTACATTTCATAAATAACTGTCTCATATGTTGTAGATTCTCGTCATCATATTTAGAGAACACAGTAATTCCATCTAAATAGATGACCAAAAACTTGTCCTTTTCTCCCACGAAGGCTATATCCATGACTCTCTAAAACATAGCCCCTGTGTTTATCAAACCAAAAGGAATCTGAGTGTACATGAAAGTTCCCCATGGTGTCGTGAAGGAAATATTCTCCATATCATCAGGATAAACAAAAACTTAGTTGTATCCAAAAAAACCATCAATCATAGACACCTGCTAGATCCTACTACCTTTTTCAAGATGTGTTCCATTTTGGGCAGTGGATAGTTGTCTTTCCGAGAGAATTTGTTTAGATTCCTGAAATCGACACAAAGTTTGATTTCACCATTCTTTTTCCTCACTGGCACCATATTTTCCACCCAATCAGAGTACCTTAAAGGTACAATGATCTTAGCATCTAGAATCTTTTTGACTTCTTTCTCCATGATAGGTAACAAAAGAGGTTAATCTGTCTTAATTTCTACTTGAATGACTTCACATTTTCTTTCAAAGGTATCTTGTGCTGCAAATTAGTTTAATCAAAAGTCCTAAGATCTTCATAATTCGATGCAAAAATATCAGTGAACTCCTTCAACAATTCTTCATATTTCGCTCTGTATTTCCCTAACATAAATTTTGATAGTTTAGCATTTGCAACAGTCCAAAGATTGCAATCAATTACATCTGCTTCTTTTTCTGGATCAGGGGGCCTCACAGGGACATCATTATGATAAACAATCCTTTCAAGAGGCACTAGACCTTTTGGGATATGATTTGTTGGCAATTTCAAAATCTTATGTCCAACAATCATGTTGTGAAATTTCAAATTCTTTTTTTCCTCCTCCACATATTCATTTTGATCAATATGAATTGAAGAGAAATCATCAATAGCTTCAATAAATCTCTTGATTTCAGAATCCTCTTCAAAAAAAATCCAATACTTGACATTGTCTGGAATATAAGGCTTGTATCTGACCTCTATTTCATATTTCAATTTTGGGGGTAAAGGAGGTTTGAAGGTGCTTGCTTCCACAACCAGTGAGTCAACCTGCTCATTATTATTTCTAGGGATATATATAATATTAAAATATAGAAAAAGGCTTCAACGACATCCCATACCTCATTTATGTATCCTTTCAACCAAATATTCTTCGTCTGATACATATTTCTAACCTGTTGTACAATGAGTTCTGAATCTCCATGAACCTTTAAATGCTGAATTTTTAGTTCTTTGGCTGCCCTAAGACTTAACAATAGTGCTTCATACTCTGCAATGTTATTTGTCGTCTCGAATTATAACTTGTAGGATAGTGTAATGATTTCATTTACAAGATAAATCAACACTATACCTGCCCCCACACCTTCTCTGGACGAGGCTCCATCAAAGTACAATATCCATAGAAGATTTTGATTTTCAGCATACTGTGGACAAAAATTGATTTTGTCAAAGGCAAAGCCTATTGGACAACATTATCAATATGAAATATAGAAGATCCCAAGTCCACATCAACCGCATAAATGGGATTATGTATAAAATGATCACTGTCACTGATAATATATGCCAACTGAGCTTCACAATAAAGTCTCCTAAATTCCCCTCCAAACATAGGTATAGTAGCATAAGAGAGATCCATTTGAAGAGATACCCCAATATTCTTACACAAATATTTGGAAAACAACATACCAAACCTAGGAGGGATATCAGCTACAACTATATCCATGAATAAAATTTCGGTTGGGATTTGAGATAATGAAAAATCAAGGTCTTTGATAACCCCCAAACATTTGAATTTTTTGGAATCAAATGAAAAAAAATCATGGTATGCTTTAGTGATTTCTAGCCCCATTTTTTCCATGACAATCTTAGGCATAAGATTATGAGAGGCTCCAGAATCTAACAAATAGTTATGAAGGATTTTGTCATGAACATTTAATGAGGCAAAAAAAGGAGAAGTGGAATCATCCCTTTCTTCTACAATAGGCCCTAAAACAATAGTAGGTTTTTCATCTTGGAGAGTAATCACATCAGTAGAAGGGTCTGTGGCAGAAGAAGGGTGCAACCATTTCAAAATTTGATTCCTATAAGAATTAGTTTTAACCAATTTAGTTTCAGGAATAGGGATTTTGATCTTACTTATCTCATGTTCCAAACTAAAAGGAGAGGCTAACTTGTCTGATTCCAGGGATGATAATTTCAAAGCAGGTTGTACTTGTCTTTTTTCAAGATTCTTGCTTCCTGACTGTACTGTTGGGACAGTAGGTTTATATTTTTGAAGAGCAGGTTTTCTTTTTGAGGAGTATATTTTTCTTTCTGAAGAGCATATTTTGATCTAAGATTGTACCCTTGTTGTTTAGTATTACAAAGAATATTATCTAAACTTCCCCCCAACTTGTGAACTCAATGAATCTTCATATTCATTCTGTGTTAAGTGACTGAGGGCAATCTCATCTCTTAACAAATGAATATCTAGATCTTCATCAACATCTTCAGCTTCTTGATTTTCTTCAATGTAATTATTCTACAGAGGTGTCTGAATTTTCTGATCATCATTCTTCTTCTTATCCCTCTACATGATATGGGGGTTATAAGGCTTTCTGTATTGATTTTTGTTCCGATTTCCTTCTTGAGGTGCATTCCATTTATGTTTTTCCAATCTAAGTTTAGACAATTTAGATGACATTTCCTCCATCTTTCTTGCCATCTCCTCTAATGAAATCTTCTTATTTTTAGTATTCGATGCATAAGACTTATATTATTATTTTATCTTTTCCTTATCTGATCTATTCTTCAGTTGTTATGATGCTAGAATATTGGATTCAACTTCAAGATTTGAATATTTCATATCATCCAAAGTGGTTGATCTTCTTTCCCTAAGAAGTAAACAGAAATCAACATCAAAGGGATTAGCATAAGTGACCATTTCTAACCTTTCAACTGGTCTGATATCATCAAGTGTTTTCTGATACATCTGGTTGAATCTCTGAGAAAATTCAGAGACAGATTCACCGTTCTTTGTTTGGAGATTACCGAATTCTGTCATGTAATACAAATCGTCTTTCTTGTCTCCTCACTTTCTCAATAAGGTGGCATCAAGGTTTGTGATGGTGGTAATAGAGTTATCTCTAAGGGTCATGAACCACTTCCCCACTTATCCATCTAAAATTTGAACAAAAAGCCTCATCCACACATCATCATAATCCACTTGGAAATTGTCATCAAAGAAATAAAAAGCAGTTAAATGCTCCTCTGCAGTTGTTTCCCCTTCATTTTCAAACCTTGGAAGGTACTTCATTTAATCAGTTGCTAGGAGAGGATGAATATTATTTGGCAATACCAAAGGTGCATATCTGGCAGTCCTGATATCATCCATTGGGTTGGGAGGTGTTGCACCAACCATTGTTTGACCACCTAAAGGTTGATTTGTATGTGAGGAATGTGGTGATGAGATATTAGGAATGTTCACCAATTTAATATTTGGAGAGGACTGGAGAATTTATTCAACAAGTTTTTCAGTAGCAAGGATATTAACTTGGAGGCTAAGATTGGGTTTCTCTTCTTGAAATTATTCAAGGATTAGTATCTTTTCCATTTGAGGGTACTCTGTTTTTTCAGGGAATTCAAATCTTTCCTCATATTTATATTTACTCTCATAATAGGGTGTATAAAAAGATTCTGGTTCTACAAATTCCTCTTTCCCCGAGGTAGATTCTTCAAAAGGAGGTAAAAGAAACAATTTTCCAAATCCTAATTTTTTAAGAGATTTGGATTGTTTTAGGATCTTCTCAGGATCTAAAACATCAGGCACATTGGGATATTCTGGATGGTCTCTAGTCCCCTTTCTCTTTAGAGCCAGAGTGTCTAATGTGGAGTCACTAGGTGAAAAGATATGCAGTCAACTGTGCCTAGTTATAGTTTCACCATCTACAACTAGATCTGTATCATGTCATTCTACCTAGGGAAAATCTCATCGTTTCGTCCCCGACAACGATGCCAAAAGATGTTAGCGCTAGAAGTTCTTCCTAGACTGCATTAGGAACAAGCCTAGCACATATTATTTAAAAAGTTAAAAGAAAATAACTTTAAATAGGTGGGGACATCACACTCTTGATCTTAAAAAGGACTTAATGGATAAACTATCAATATCTCTTCTCTATGTACAACAGATTAGGTAAACAAAACTTTAGTTGAGTCAAGTGAGAGTACGGTATCTGTTGAAGAAGAATAAATGAAACAAAACAGATAACCATAAAAGAGCATATGTTCTTTGATATAATTAACCAGTAGAAGAATAAATCTTAAACCCATAAATCCTTCCTGAACCAGATTTAAAATATATTAAACACACATGTGGTGAAGATTGCACTATAAAAATAGGGAAATCCTCTCAGCACATACATACAAACATATAATCATATAATAGTAATAATGTGTTCAATATGAGGAATTAGAAATAAGAAACAAAAGAGAATTATACACACCAACTAATGACTTCATTAACCACTAAAATATTTACACAGATAAGGTCAATCCAAACAATTGTATAAGATAAAGTCTTTTAGGAAAATAGGGATCCAACCCTTTATTCTTCTACATCATTCAATATATAATGTTTCAAATAGGTTACATGTAATTATGGTCAATCCTGAGGATTAGGGACACCTCAAAACAAATCTCTACAAAAAATCAGGACGAATTTAAGTTTCTAACTATTGATATACCAAATCATAACAATTTACAAAAAAACTCCTAAAATCAGGGCAACAACCTTGCATAGCATCTCTTTGCTTTGAATTGTTTTACATTCGAATGATGAAACTGCTGCTTCATCTTTATCTTTCTTAGATATATCCAATCTTCAATGCTCCACTTGAAACTAGCCTTTAACAACTCAACATAGGTGGCTAATCTGGATTAATCTTCATATACCAATATATCTTTTAAATCCTAAAAACATTGTATAGCTTCATAACATGATTCATTATATGCTTATGTAATGTTCCCAAGCCAGTTTTTTCACTTGGAAGCACTAGCTAACCGCTGAACTAACTGTTGACTATTTTTTTTTGCAGGATGGCCACTGATATTTCATCCTTAGGATTTATATTTAGTTGTTCAACACAATTTATCAAGATTCATTCATCACAATGCAATATTTCATCAACATAAAAGATATGGAACCACAAAGCATAGATCTGACCTCTTTATTAGGAAATAGCAAGAACCTGATACAATATACGAGAATATATGGAATAACATCAGATGGATCCAATAAAGAAGATATGAGCTGCTACAAAATGTTCCCAGACACAAGATAAGCCTCCCAAAGGCTAAATACAATATGAGAGATCCAATACAAAAAGCTAGGGTTTGTACAACCCCCCTAGATGCTGGTACGTCCTGCTAAATAATATGAAGACCAGGGTTGGGCCCTCCTAAAGAATACCTCCAAATGCTACCAAACTCCATCAAGAGATAGATCAGGGAAATATGAACCCCTTCTTGAAATATGAAGCCCAAATACCACATCTTCCTCCCCCAACTACTGCAACCCTAAATAGGTACGACCCTCTTGAAACCCTAGATAGGACCAACAATTTGTCCTAGATGAATGAGGCCTTCAAACCACCTGAAACTCTCTAGGATTATAGATCGGTAGTCACAAACCCCTAGGAGAAGTTTCAAGATAATATCTGAGGTAAAGCCTCCTAGATATGAGAATCACTGAATCATCAAAACATCCTCCTTCCTTCAGAGCCGTCCCAACCTATAGATAATGATCTGGCCATAGGAACTCCTCAAGAAAACCTCGAAACTGATGAGAAAGGTCCTGCAAGAAAAACCCTAATGTTAGAATCTCCCAAATCTCTCTCAATAAGATGGATCAAATTGTTCCTCAATCAATGGTGCGCCCCTATTGGAAAACCCTAACTGGTACGAACCTGCTTCTCTCCTGAATAAATTATGAGTATAGAATGGTGTGGGTGGAGTATTTCATCCTCAAGACCAAGCTTGGAACAAGGTGAGTGGAATCTTTCACCACTGAGTTGTTCTCTAGGGTTTGTAATCTCAAAACCCTCAAAATTGTGTGCTCAAGAGTTCAAAAAGAAAAATACCAAATACCCAATATGAAATGAGAGGTGCTCCCTAGCCTTTATTTTATACCTCCATTCTATTTTCCTGTTGAGTTAGTTTAACCCTCAAGTTTAACTCCTAACTCAACCTCCAAAGTTCTATTTCTTCATTGAGTTGCTTTTTTCCCTTTTTTCCCTTTTTCCTAAGTCAACTTCAAATTATAACATTAGTTTGGTTGAATTTTCCCCATGCTATGTGAGAATATGGTCTAGTGGGGATTTCTAGACCACTAAGTCTTCTCAGAACTCTTCATCAAGAGGTGGGGGACATTACAATTTCCCATGCTAGAAATTTCTTGTCCTCAAGAAATTCCAAACCTGTCTCCTGTACCACCTGTTCATTCTCCCACGTGACATCCTCAATGGGTAAGTCCTTCCATTTGACTAGGTACTCTTTGATGCTTCTCTTCCATAGCTTCTTATCTCGAACCTCCAGTGTCTCTTCTGGAATTAGAACCAGTTTCCCCTCTTCATCTAGAGGTGGCAACACCTCAAGGGGCGTGATGTGTTGGCCGAGGGCCCTCTTCAAGCATGACACATGGAAGACATTATGTATCCTACTATCATGTGGGAGTTCCATCTCATAAGATACAACCCCTACCTTCCTACTAATCCTTTAGGGCCCAAATAAATGTGGTTGGAGCTTCTCTAATATGATCCTTTTTATAGAAGCATGCCTGTATGGTTGGAGCCTTAGGTAAACTAAGTCACCAACCTTAAAAGTTTGCTCAACCCTGTGTTTATCCGCTTGGATATTTTTCTCATTTTGTTCCCTCTGTAAATGATCCTTCAACTCCCTGAGGATATCCTGACTCTGTTGTACCCAATCCTGTACCATCGGAGCCCTGTTTTCACCAAAAGAAATCTCCACGAAAGAGAGTGGATCATAGTTGTACAATGCCCTGGATGGGGTCATGCCTATGGACATGTGATGGGTGGTGTTGTAGAAGTATTCCACCAAATGTATCCATATGACCCATGCCTTTTTCTACCCTGCCACATAATTCTTGAGATAGCCTTCCACCCATTTATTAACTATTTCGGTCTGTCCATCCATCTGAGGATGATAGATAGTACTATGAGTCAAGTCCGTACCAACAATATGCTATCCTTGTCACTGAAAATGGTTTTGGGTAGGCCATGTAGTCTGAAGATCTCCCTGAAGAATAATTTGGCCACCTGTGCTACATTGAAGTCTGTAGTAATGGAGAATAAGTGTGAAAACTTTGTCAACCTGTCCACCACTACGAAAATGCATTCTTTCCCCTACGCCTTTGGCAACCCTATGATGAAATCCATGGATATGATTTCCCACTTGTGCTCTGGGATGGGTAGGGGTTGCAGTAGTCCTTCCAAGTGAGTGTGCTCATCCTTATTCTCTTGTCAAGTCGTACATTCCTTGACATGAATCATCACATCCTCCTTGAAGCCCTTCCATGAGAACCTCTCCCGCACCTGCCTGCATGTCTTTCCAATCCCTTGGTGACCTACCATTGGTGATTCATGACATGCCTACAACACTTTGGCCTTGAAGGCGGATTCAGGAACCAAAAAGATTCGAACCTTATAATAGATGAGGCCATCAATGATCCTGAAGTTATTGTCCTATATTTGCCCATCCATTACCTGACAAGCGAAATGATTCTCTGAATATTCCATCACCAAGTGGTCCTTCCAGTCAACATACACATATGTCATGGCATAAATGGATGGCCTTCTGGACAATGCATTTGCCACCACATTGTTCTTCCCTTTGAAGAATTCAATGTCAAAGTCATAGGCCTGTATTCTGCTTACCCATTTTTGTTGCCTTTCATTTAAGTTCTTCTGCTCCAATAGGTACTTAAGACTTCTAAGATATGATTTCACCACAAACCGTGCACCTACCAGGTATTGTCTAAATTTGGCCAGAGCGTGCATGATGGCCAACATATCTTTGCAATAAATGTTGTAAAGTAACTCAGGTCCCCTGAGTTTTAGGTTCTCATAGGCAAGAAGGTGCCTATTTTTCATCAGTATGGCTCTAATACCTTCTCCTAAGGCATCACACTCCAAGGTGAAAGGTTGGTTGAAATCTGGTAGGGCTAATACTATGCATGTGCTCATCACCTTTTTCATCTTGTCGAATGTAAATTGGGCCTCCTCACTGCATTTGAAAGCTCCTTTCTTGGTCAAATCAATCAAGGGTGCATAAATCTAAGAGAACCCCTTGAAAAACTTCCTGTAGTAAGTGCACATGCCTAGAAATCCCCTCAATTCTATAAGGGTCTTATGTTAAGCCCTAATATTGGCTCATTACCCCTTAATTGGGGCATATTAGATTAGTAATGTTATTTATTACCCCTTAATTGGGACATATTAGATTAATAATGTTATTTTATTTATGTCGGCTTTAAGCCATTAGTTGTAATTATACCTCCTAGTCTCCTATATATACCAAGTAGACATTTTCATTTTGAATCATCTTGTACTTGAACATTTAAGTGGGGTAAAAGGAGGTTTCCCCCTCGAAGAGGATTATTATCTGTAATTATCTCTTTTTCAAGTACTTTTCCTGAGGTTTTTCTATGCTATATTGATGTTTGGTTCTTAACATATGGTACCAGAGCTCAAGGTCTTGGGGTTTCACTACTACATCTGAGACACTATGGAATTTTCACTATAACTTTTTTTCTACAATGTTTCATAAGGAACGGATTGGAATGCATTTAGTATATAGATCAAGGTACTTTGGGTTCAAAATTAATCTCCTAAGGCCTTATACTTTCAGAGATACAACCTATACAAGATAGGGTTCTGGAATCATCCTGAAATGAGTCATTGTGGAATTTTTGCTATAATTTTTTTTTTGTAATGTTTCAAACCCTGAACTCCAGAGGCTATTTACAAAAATTAGTAATGTATTTGTGGTAAAAGTTTCAGATTCTGGGTCATCTTAAATTTGTAGATACACCCTGTGTAAGATAGGGTATCTCACTAGTCCTATTGACTAGTCTCAAGAAGGTGTTCCAGGTAAAAAAATCATAACTTCTTCCTAGAGTATCCACATTATGTGGGACTGGTTGCATTGGATCATGGACAATCTGTAGTATTTTGGATGTGAGTTTCAAAATTTTATATCAATTATTTTGTGCGGGGCACACTATACAAGTGAGATCTCCTGGAAAGGCCAAAAATTGGCAAGTTGTGGGGAAGTTACCGTAAATTCCACTTGGCACATCCAATTTTGATCAGACCTATGGCATTGAAGAGAAGAAATATCAAAGAAATACATAAGATAAAGTTTCATACCCAGAAGGGCCAAAAATTGGGGGATACAATAGAAGAAATATTGTCTAGCAGAACCACCTCAAAATCAAGGTTCAAAAGTGATACTTGGCCAATATGCCACCCAAAAAGGGAACTTCTACACCAAATAAGCCTCCAGAAAATCCTACTTGGACTCTTGATGAAGGT
>ML799468.1:98508-143914 GCA_009831015.1 Picea engelmannii | reverse complement strand
GCCATATAGATACCCTTATGCCCAGAAGAGTGAAATTGAGCACATGGTTGAAGAAATGTTAGAGGCTGGCATTATTAGACCTAGCCAAAGTTCTTACTCTGCACCAGTGGTAATGGTATTCAAGAAAGATAGATCATGGCGTTGAGTACTTTTCCTGAGGTTTTTCTATGCTATATTGATGTTTGGTTCTTAACATCTTAGGTGTAGGCCACTTCATTATGGCTTGAATTTTCTCATGATGTACCTATACCCCCTTTGCTCCGATGGTGTGTCCCAAGTAAAGAACCTCCATCATTCCAAACTCACATTTGGACTCCTTATCATACAATGACTGCTTCTCCATGATAGATAGAATTTGGTCCACTTGCCAAAGGTGTTCCCCCCACGTCTTGCTATAAATGAGCAAGTCATCAAAAAAATACCAAGAGATTATTCCTCAACTGTTTGTTGAAGACACAGTTCATACAAGATTGGAATGTGGATGGGGTATTGGTTAACCCGAAGGGAATCACTAAGAACTCATAGTGACCATAATGACACCTGAAAGCAGTTTTTGGGATGTCCTCCTCCCTCATATTGACTTGATGGTAGCCAGAACGTAGGTAAATTTTTGTGAAATAGATAGCCCCATGCAGTTCGTCCAGTAGCTCATCAACCCTTGGTATTGGATACTTGTTTTTTATTGTTTTCTTATTTAATTCCCAGAAGTCAATGCACATGCGCATGGTTCCATCCTTCTTCTTGATCAACACCATTGAAGAAGCAACATGGCTGGAACTTAGCCTGATGTGCCCCATATCCAAGAGCTCTTTGATTTCCTTCTCTATCTTGTCTTTATACTTCTTTGGATGTTTGTAGGGTGTGGTGATGACTGGTTTTGCTCTTGCCTCGAAATCAATGATGTGCTCAAACCCCCTGTTTGGTGGCACCCCTGGTTGGATAGGTCCAAATACTTTGTTGTGTTTGTCAATGATTTCTTGGATTTCTGGTGTGTAGTGAACCTTGCCCTGCTCGTCCACACGTGTCGAATTTCTGCATTCAGCTGCATATACTATCTCTTCTCTCCTAAATATGGCCTCCATCCTCTTGGCTGTAACTACCTTGGTTGAGTTACCTGTCATGCCTCAGAGCACTACCTTTCATCCACCCTCCTCTGTGAAAGACATCTCCATGGTCTTATAGTTGGTGGTGATAGGCCCCAATGTACTGAGCCACTGAACTCCAAGGATTATGTTTGTATCTAGAAGGTCCATCACATAGACATCCTGTACCAGCTCATGCCTACCTAATGTAAGCTTCATTCCTGGAATGTACTTGTCACAAGGCATGGTTCTCCCACCTGCTACCTCCAACTTGAACCCTTCAAATTCAACTGTGGGTATATACCTCCTCCATAACAATGTTGAGTCAATGAAGTTGTGATAATCTCCCCCATCAATCAATACTGACACCTTTTTCCCCTGCAAGGCTCCTCTCATCCTAAAGGTGTTGTACTTGGGCACTCCACTGATGGATTCCAAGGTGGATTTCTCCTCTACCGTACTGTCATGAACTGTGGTCTCCTCCTCTGTCATCTCTATGGTGTCTTCTTCCATGTTCTGGATATGGCCAAAATCCTCCTCCTCCTCATTGTTTGAAGTTACCTCTATGTAGTGCACTTGGCCACGACCCATGCATTTGTGTGATGGGTTCCATGGGTGTTTGCAAGTATAGCATAGTTGTTTCCTCCTCAAATCCCCTCTGGTATTCTCATCCAATATTCCTTTGCCCCTGTCAAACCCCCTTGGGTCATGTCATCCTGGGATCATTGGAGGTCTCTGATCTCTTCCTCCTGTGTTAAGAGGTGGTCTAGGAAAAATGTCAGTTTTGCAGCTGGTCCTAGGTCTCTCATCCTCCAAATAGCATCCTTTAGGTTGGTGGGCTTAAAATCCTTTACCCAACCCTTCAAGGGTTCCATCAACCCCTCAGTGAAGAGAATCATAAGTTTGGTCTGTGATACATCTGGTACCATGACCGCTAGCCTATGGAATTCCTCAATGTACACCTCTTGTGCTCCTGTCTACCCGAGTTGTGTGAGCTCCCGAAAATGCAACTCAGGATCCCCTTGGTCAAATATGAAAATGAGTCTCTGAGTGAACTCTGTGTATGCCACTATCTGATTGTGGCCTAGTGTGGTCAATCTATGATACCACCAATCATGAGCTTTGCCATCTAAGCACATGGTGGAAAATTTGATGTCTTCCATCTCCCTCATGGGGTTAAGCTGTAGATAAGTATCCAGCTTCTGTACCCATACCTGTGCTGTCATCTTGGTCATACCATGAAAGTAGGGAATCTCCATCTTCCCTGCTTTGTGCTCAAACTTGTAGTTTCTCCCGTGGTTCGGTCTAGGTTTGTTTCTGAATTTGAGTTGACAATATTGATCTAGGGACATGTGCCTCTGAATCATCATACTCAAATTGTTGTACTCCCTGGTACACTTTGTCATTTGCTCAACAAAGTCATCCACCTGTTCATGTTGTGCATGTTCATTTGTGAATGTGGGTAAGTATGGTATAGGGGTAGCCCTACTACCCATCTATACATGTGGTGTACTCCCTCCATGGATTCCCTTATAATGATGATAGGGAATATGTTCTGGATTATACTTGTTCCCGCTGTGTGATCCACTAGTCTCCTTGTTTTCATACGTCTCTGGAACTTTCCCTTTGTGATTCATCTGCATCAATAAATGGGCTATCCTAGTCTGGTTCTCATCGACCATCCTCAGCTTCTCATATACCTTCTTTAAGGTCTCAATGATTTTGGTTTGTCTCCTATGGTTTGCATTGTAGTTCTCTTGCAAGTGGATGACCAGTTTACTTTCTGTTTGGTTTATGGATTTATTGAACTCATGTGCTAAGAAAGCCAAGCCTTGTGGCTCATAGTCATCACCTGAACCCTCCATTTCGGCTTCTGTTTCACTGGTCTGCTTCTTCCTTTGGACCATATAAATACCACTATACCTCTGTATGTGCTAATCCTCACAGGATGGGAGGATCAGAGCTCTGATACCATTGTAATGTTCCCAATCCAATTTTTTCTCTTGGAAACACTAGCTAACTGTTGAACTAACTGTTGACTATTTGTGTTTGTAGGATGGCCATTGATATTTCAGACTTAGGATTTATATTTAGTTGTTCGACACAATTTATCAAGATTCATTCAACACAATGCAAGATTTTATCAACATACAAGATATGGAACCACAAAGCATAGATCTGACCCATAGCAAGAACCTGATACAATATGCAAGATGATCTGGAATAACATCAGATGGATCCAATAAAGAATATATGATCTTCTACAAAATTCTCTCGGACACAATATAAGCTTCCCAAAGGCTGAATACAATATGAGAGATCCAATACAAAAATCTAGGGTTTGTACAACCCCCCTAGCTGCTGGTATGTCTTGCTGAAGAATATGAAGACAAGGGTTCAAACCTCATGAAGAAGACCTCCAAATGCTACCAAAATCCACCAAGAGATAGATAGGGGCAATATGAACCCCTTCCTAAAATATGAAGCCCAAATACCACGTCTTCCTCCTCCAACTGTTGCAACCCTAAACATGTATGACAATGGATGTTTTTATTATAGTGATGTATTATGGGATAGAGGTCAAGCATACTGTTGTGTGTGTTTTTTTTTAAAGGGAAGGAAAAGAAACAAAAGATCAACGTTTTATTAACAGGACTGTTGAAATTGAAGGTTTGTTTCAATTTTGAGTATGATTGCACATAATTGAGAAATTTTGGGAAATTTAAATGTTGGAACAATGAATAGTTTGATATACAGTAATTGTTGGTATGGTGTTGGTATTTTTGGATTGATTTTAGTACAGAGTTATGATTATTGATTACTTAATTTGTTTGATGAAAAGCATCTGTTAATTTCCCTTCCATTATCTCACTTTCCCGCACATTACGAACCGCCTCACATTCCGAGATTCACTTTTCACGCTTTGTTATTAAAATTAAATTATAATTAAATGAACACTCTGTATTATAGCAATTGAAGGATGACACAGAGATGAGTTACGATTGATATGTTCTGTTATTACAACACAATTGATTTTTTGATGATTTTTTGAGCAGTAATCATGATCCACTCCCTTTAATTTTATCACTTTTCGCTCAATACAACCCCTCATATATCCCAGAAACCTTATTCACCCCCTTCTCATTGACAAGTATTAAACAAATTTTATGGATTAGATTGCATGAGTCTGATGTGTTGCTGAGCCAAAATTTGTTTCATATTTAAAGAGATGTCAGGTATGGTTTTTCTAAGAAACTAGTTTCTAATAAACACTTCATACATGAATGATCTTCTTCAGTAGAGGAAGCCATCGTCGAAATAGCAGGGGAAGAGGAAATTGTAACAGGGCCCCTAGAAGGCCAAAGGTTTTGATACATTTTGATGCAGATCCACAAGAGTTGAACCAACTTTTCCAAGCTGGGTTTTTCAACTGGATTGGACAAGGGGTAGTCCAACCTAGGCCAGAAAGGCCTCCCTTCCAACCCCAACATGTCCCTAGAATATTAGTTCCCTCTCATGTCTCATTACAACCTGAAGTCCCTGAAAATGATGGATGGCAAGATATTTTCCATCCAACAGTCTCCCAACATCCTGGCTGGCCCAATTTGTCTCTACCTGCTACCCCTCCACTGGTTAACTCAATTGTCCAAGATTTCCTTTCACACTCACTTGTACAGTATTCCCACACATGTAAGAGGCTCAAAATTGAAGCCCACTATGCACATGATAAAGGAAAAGTTTTTGATATCCCCTCCTGTCCCTCAAGTGATTCTGCCAAATCTGTTTCATCCCGCATGCACTTGAGAGACGATTTCTCTCATGTTATCAATGAGGTCAGGCCTAAAGGCTCTACAGATCCTAAGGCTAATTCAGAGAAATGAAAGGGAGACAGTAGAAACAAAGGGAAAATTTCCTCCCAAAGTGGAAAATATGGTTTTTGAGTGTATTTATTTATTGATTGTTGAGAACAGTTGATTGCTGAAGTTTTTGGACAACACACTATTTTTGGATATTTTGGATATTATATTTTTGGATATGGTTTAAAATATCATTGATATTAATTTTCAAATCATGAAAATGATGATGGGAGCCACAAGGAGAGATGTGTTTGATTGATTGACTAGTTGTGTTTATGTTTGTTAAGAAACTAAAGGTAGTCACAAGGGGTCCCACCTACTAGTTATTATTTATTAAAGACCCTTATTATTATTATTATATTAATTCTTCCCCTAAACTAAAAGTTAGTTGAGTTTTAGTTAACTTAACTAAAAGAGGTAGTTTAACTACTTCAACTAATTTTGATTTCTTAAAGGAAAAAAAAGGAGGATGAACAAGAGGAGAATAGAAGGAGAAATCATACTAAGGTCTACTCTTGAGTTTTATTGAGATAGTTCAGTTTTCATTCATTCTTTAATTCATTGAAAGCCTAATTCTATCTTATGCAAACAAGGTCCTATTGTAGGCAACAAGATTCACGGCTGAATTACATCATTCAAACACTTGTTTTTCAGAGGTGTTGATCTATCTTTGATAGTCTGTGTAGACTTGTCTGTTTTTGAATTAAATTTCATGAATGATAAAGGATATTGTGCAGATTCGAGTGGGAAGTAATCTATGGCAAGATGATCGAGATTTTAAAGTTCATATTTTTCCTTTCTGTGAGAAGTCCTTTTGTATGTTTTTCATCGGGGACATCTAAGTTTGACTTTGGTCCAAACTTCCTCAGGGTTTTTTGTAAAGAGAATGATTCTTTTGATTTATTGGAATGAAATAAGCGATTGCTATTCTGTATCATCTGTGTTAAATATTGACTTGGTATTTTTTATTTTGTCTCCACATTTAATTGTGCATCTATTATATTCAAAAAATTATATAAAATATTGAATTTTTGAGCAATCTTTTATTTATAAAAAATCAGCCTAATCCCTCGTAACCAATAAGTCTGGATTAGGAAACAAATTTTGAGGCTATAAACATAGGGTTATATTCCCTTCTATCTTTCCTTAGCCAAGCAAGATGTGAAAATGATTGAGTAAGATAATTTCATATCTTTTCCTCAACATTTATTTGGCGACCATACTGGGGAGATATTCTATATCTCTTTGGTTGATTTTTATGCTTGATTATCATTGACTATATCTACTTTTCTGATATTGATTCTTTGATTGTTTCATTTCTTAATGACTATACCTGTTGCAAGGCAACCTAATATTGATCTTGATCTTCAAGATCAGACCAACATTGCTTTAAACTTGTTTAACACCATCCTAGATGCCTCTAATACTCGGGTTGAGCTTAATTGCTCATGGACAACAATTGAACAAGACATAAGTGCCCAAGAACATTGGGAAGCTAGGTGTAGATAGATTTGGAATCAACCATAACTTTACTTTTCCTTCAATTTTGATATTCTTTTCATGTCCTTAGACCCTTGTGTTTCTATGAGAAGAAGAGGTTTATCACCAAAAATTAATCCTATTGCTGAAATAGGAAGAAGGAACGTTATTTTAGCAACCCAACAAAGAACTCTAAGGAGAACCGTGTCTGATTCATCCAGTTCATCTTTCTCTCCCTTACCTATCACCCACAAGATGGCATCTAGTGGTGTCTCTGGTGGCACTAGAGGTGCTTCTTCATCTCAATATTCATCTTCGTCAGTTATTGGTAGCTTGTATAGTCACCAAATCCTTGTCCAATCTACCACAAACCCCGCCAAAGTCATTAAAAAGTATGGCTTTTTCATTTTGAAGAAGATGCTACAACCACCTCATGGCATGTTTCCTCCCCTCTTAACCTAGCACCTGTTGCTCGTCCACTTCCTAAATTCAAAGAGAATATTCCTAGGTTTTAGGGAATAACATTGTCACTACGAATGAACACTTGGTGGCATTTTCTAATGCCTTTCACAACATAGGAGCCAATGACAACGATACTTGTATGTTCTTATTTGTGAATTCCCTTGAAGGGAAGGTTGTGGCCGATTTCTTCGATCTTCCTCTTAAGATTTTATCTACTTGGGAGGAGTTAGTATATTGGTTCAAATATACCTATGTTAAATCCAAACGCCCAACCAAGTAGTTACGAGAATACAATAACATCACTTATAAGGATGGTGAGGCTATCAATTCCTTCAACTTGTGTTTCACCAAGTTATACAATCAAATCCTTGAACTCATCTGAACTCAGAACCAAGCCACTTTCATGCATTATTATAATGCATTACCTTCCCCCTATCGTCATAGGCTTGAGGAAAAATCCATTGATAACCTCGGTTCCGCTCTGCATACTTGTTTAGAATATGAAGAACAACTTGAAAGAACAAGTCTTCCTAAGGGAGACTCATTTAAACAGACATACATTTCCTCCCTCTTACAACTTGTACAAGACATGAATAATTGAATGATAGCATATGGGAAAAAAGAAAATGTCTCCTTTCTTACCCCTGGAGCTTCATCTTCTTCTACACCCCCCTTTAGAAATCCAAATGAAAATAATTTTTAGCCTAAAGCTATCATGCCTCATAGTTGGTGTAAATTTTGCAAGGAACACCATGAGGAAAGTACTTGTGAGGTAAAGAAGAATTCAAGAGATAAAATCTTTGTCAAGAGACCTGAAACTACCATAGTTTTCCTAGAATTTGTAGAGCCGGAAGATTTCATGATCATAAATACTAGGAATAAATCCTATGCTCCCAAAATCAAATATGATCCTCTTCGCACTTCTTCTAGCCCAATCTCATCCTCACCAATTTCTACTGTTAAGGTTCCTAAGGCTCCTGACAATCAAGGAACTACCTCCCCTCTCCCCTCTTCCAAATACGACATTCTAAATCAGTTGGCTAACATCAAATCATATGCAACCCTTCTGGACATGGTTTTCATCCCTGAACAACAGAAGCATATAAAACAATTCATGGAAGGAAAATCTTCCATTGTAGCCAACCTCTCTGAATAGGTAGATGAAGAGTATTCGTTTGTAAATAAAGTAGGTGTACATAACTTCAAATACCCTGTAAAAAACCCCCCATTTTATATTTCTGTAAATATTAGGGATAATATTTCCCATTGTTGCCTCATTGATGGTGGTTCAAGTCCATGTGTAATGTTAAAGATTATTATGGAAGAGATAAGATTTTCTTGTACAAATGAAAATGCCAGAAGCATGATCGCTTATAATAGTCTACAACAAATGACTATAGGTGAAATCAAGGATGTGACCTTGGTTTTGTGTGCACATCCTGAAATTAGGACAACCCTTAATATTCAGGTAATCAATTTGCCAATAAGTAACTACTTGATCATCCTAGGAAGACATTGGAAATATTTGACACGTGGATACCTCTCACTCAACGAGACACATTTATCTGTTCCTCAGAATGGTAAAAACATCACAGTCCTCAGAGAGGGGAGAATTTCACCCTACATATAAAGTGTCCCACATCCTAATGTGAATTATATCAAGGAGAACCTAGGAGTGTATTCCATCTTTTTCGAGGAGGACAAAATTACCTTGGAATAAATCGACTTAGACAATGGGATGTGGCATATGCACTTTGATGGTTCATGCTCCAATGAAGGAAACATAATTGGTATTATCTTGTACTCTCCTGTGGGAAAAATTCATAAATTTTCTTATATGTTAGAGTTTTCTTGCACAAACAATGTCGCTGAATTCGAAGCATTACTGTTAGGAATTGAAAATGCCTATAATCTGGGTTGTGGTCACCTTACAGTTTTTGGGGATTTCAAGCTTGTTGTGAACCTTGTACGTAAGATATACTCTCCTACCAACAAGTTGATGAATGCTACACCCAAACTTTTTGGGCACTTATCTCGAACCTACTATCTTTTAAGATCACTCATGTTAAATGGGAATTGAACTCAATGGATGATCAATTAGATGTTTGTGTTGCCTCTCCTAATCGTCAACTTATGCCACAAATACCTGATTGTACTTTTCAATATTTGTATCGTCCACATAACCCTGACAATATAGAATCATGGAAGGTCTTCCCTAATGATAAAAGCATATGTTCTTTCATTCAAAATGAACCTTATAAGTCTAAGGAAATTATATCAATGGAATATAACAAGATTTCTAAGGGCTTGAATCCTCTATAAAGTTCATTTTCATCGTGTGATGTAGGTAAAAAAGAGAAACATAAATAAGAGGAGTCAAAAAGGAAAGTGGGTGAAACCATTTCCTTGAACATTGGAACCCTTGAGTCTCCAAAGAATGTTAAAATATGTGCCCAATGTTCTGATGAGGAAAACTTGAAGTTCACCAGACTACTTGGTGAATTTCAAGATGTTTTTGCTTGGTTTTTATGAGGTTGTTAGTGGTTTTGATCCTGCTCTTATACATCATGCCATTCCTATCAAGGAGGGCATAAAACTAATTAGGAAAAAACAAATACCTATTAACCCTACACTGGAAGCAACTATTCGAAAGGAGTTAGAAAAACTCTTGAAGGATGGGATTATATTTCCGGTTAAGTATCCTGAATGGGTTTCTAATTTGGTTCCCATTCGGAAAACAACTGGTCAAATTAGATTATGCATATATTTCCGTGCATTGAATCAGGCTAGTATAAAAGATCGCTTTCCTCTCCCTAATATGGAAATGATTTTTCAACAAGTTGTAGGGTCATAGATGATGTCCTTACTTGACGGTTTCTCTCGTTACAATCAAATCAAGGTAAAAAGGGCATATAAATATAAAACCACTTTTATTACTCATTGGGGCACTTTTTCTTATGAATGTATGCGTTTTGTCTTATCCAATGCAGGTGCCACTTTTCAATAAGCTATGCAAAGAGATTTTGACAATTTGATCGGAAATATTATTCAGATATATTTTGATGACTTAACTATGTACTAAAAAAACCGATCAGATCATTTTGGTCATCTTAAAAGAGTTCTCATGCGATGCAAGAAATTTGGCATTTCTCTAAATACTTCTAAGGCTATTTTCGGTGTTACCAAGGGAAGGATCCTTTGACACATTATATCCAATTCAAGAATAAGTATTGATCCTGAAAGGATTGCTACTATCCTAAATCTACCTTCTCCAACTTCCAAGAAGGAGGTTCAAGCTTTTATGGGAGTCATTAACTTTGTTCGTAGGTTTGTTCCTGATTTTGCTATAATGATCAAGCCAATTCATAATCTTCTTAAGCAATATCATTCCTTTTCTTGGACAGATGATGTTGAAAATGCTTTTATAGGTATCAAGAAAGCAATTAGTTCCGCACCGGTTCTGGTGAAGCCGGATTTTGAGAAAGAATTTATGATATATACTAATGCCACAGAAGAAGCATTTTCTGCTATCCTCATGTAGAATGATGACCAAGGTAACGAAAAAGTAGTGGCTTACATGATTCAAAGATTTTATGATGACGAGTTTAAATATTCTTTTATTGAAAAACATGCTTTTTCTCTTGTTAAAGTTTTTGAAAAATTTCTCCACTTCATCTTAGGTAAGCATACGTTGGTAAAAGTCCCTTTACATGTTGTCAAGTTTTTGTTGTCACAGACTTATCTTTTCGGGAAGCTTGCACATTGGCTTTCCAAGATCCATGAGCATGATTTAACTATCGTGACTTCTACTACCATCAAGGGATGTGAATTATCCCTTCACTTAGCTCATCATGATGAAACTAGTGAAGAAATTGATGAACATGATAGTTCTCTATCACCACTGTTCTACATTGATAATCAAATCCTTTCTGTGTCTGAACAGCCTTGGCATAAAAATTTGGTTTACTATTTTCAAAATCAAAGATGTCCAGATAACTTAGACACCCATCAAAGAATAAGGCTATGTCTCGAATCTACTAGATACATCATTATAAGAGACTTATTGTTTAGAAGATCTGCTGATGGTATGTTGCTTCATTGTGTAGACAATGAGGAAGCACATAAATTGTTATAAGAAACTCATGGTTCTTCAAATTATGTTATTCATGTAGGAGGTCATTTTTCTTCTAAAACTACTGCTTTTAAGATTATCAGAAAATGATACTATTGGCCTTCAATATTTCATGATTATTATGTTTTTTCAAGACCTTGTGACAAGTGCCAGAAATTTGCTGGGAAAGAACACCTTTCAACCATGCTGTTACAACCTGTCCTCCCAGATTTTCCTTTTTCAAATTGGGGTTTGGAATTTATTGGTCCTATTAATCCTCTGTCTTCAGCAGGACAAGTCTTTATCTTGAGAACCAAAAACTGTTTTACAAAATGGGCTGAAGCTATCCTGCTTAAACATTAGACAGATGATCAGGTGATTTGATTCCTTGAAAATAATATTTTTTTCCAGATTTGGTCTTCCTTTGGAAATTATTATAGACAATGGTCCCTCTTTTATTTCTGCTAATCTGACCCAATTTTTAGCTAAGTTGGGAGTTAAACACTTTAACCGATCCAAAAATTGAAGCTTAACAATTACACACTATGACCTCAATTTTATCAAGACCTTTTTCTAACGGTGCATGTGAATATGAAAATGACAAAGACTTAAAGAATTAAGAGCAATAGCAGATATCACAAAGAAATCAAACCATCAATCAATTGTATACAAGAAGTTGATAACGATGTTTGGCAATCTCGCCTACGTCTCCGGGCCTTTGTCTTTAGTGAGGGAGGCTTTCTCTATTCAAAATTTCAATGCTTACAATATGTATTATAATCACATCATGTAGGGCTATGATTGACTCAGTTGAATTCTTCTCTATCTCAGAATCCTGATGCAATAAACGACACTGAAAAAGGAGTAGTATAACTCCCAGGAAACGGCCTCCAAAGCTCAGCTACTCCGCACTGCTCAAGACTACTTGACCTCGGCAAGTTCTTCCTCGACTTGATTCAAGATTATTTTCTGATTCTTGCTTGTTTAAATCCTCACAATGGATTGGTTTATATATCCATGATGTAGAGGGATCAAATCCCAACATCCTACTTTTCGTGGCACTCAATTTGGCCCAATATCCACCAAGATATGGAAAAATAAACAAAACTACCCAAACATTAGTGAGAAATTAAAATAAAATCCATAATCCTATGGTCAAAACCCACATTTAGAAAAAATGTGGCCATAAGCCCCCAACATAGGTGTGTGCTCCCTTTTACTTGGTCATATGGCAACTAAAAATGGCCAAGTGCTAGCCCAAAGGGCTGCGTGTTGGCCTTTACTCCGTAGGTATAAGTCACATGGTGGTGTTTGATAGAACCGTGCCCAAAACTAAGCACTAACCACAAAATTATTTTTAGTGCCCATACCATAGTGCCAAGTCACATGGAATCCTCCTGAATCCAAGGGCCGATCCCCGTGCCAACAACTCAACACTTAACACCTGATTTTATGGTGGGAGGTTCCAATAACCATGGCTATGGCTTATCCATCTCCCGTGCACCTCATGCGTCAAAAGGGACTAGACTAGAGTCACATTGCAGTGGTCATATTGCCCGAGGGATGGGGTTAGGCCCCAACCCTATTCCGACCAAACTCCACCATACACAAAATTTAAATACAAATTCATTACAATAGATTAATTAGAAACTTCAATGGCGCAATGACCATTCAACTGGTTCCCAAGGTGTTCCCTCCACTGGAGGTCACAAGTTCAAATCTTGAGAACTCAACAACTTTTGCAATAAAACAATGAACCAGTAATCAGGTGCTATGTGGCAGCCCATGTCTGGGCCACGTGGCATGAAAACATTTGTCAATACCTTTCCACTTGTCATCTTCCATATGGTCCATGTGTCTATTCCTTTTTCCGGTCAACAACTGCCACATCAACATACCTGTCTGCCACGTGTCCACTGACCATACTGGCCACCTGTACGAGCGTGCCATGTGTCACCCTTTCAGTGGTGACACATGTCACCTCCTAGTTGGTCCACATAAATTTTACGACCTATCAACTATACCTCTACCACATGTCACATTGCCACGTAAGCATGATACTTCATCATGATGTCATGATGACGTCTACGTTGACTTTTGACTATTGACCTATTGACTTTTTGCCTGTTTGATGTTTCGAACAAAATGCGATATCATGAGCATACGATGTCTGTTGGAACCCATTCAAGTTGCGTTAGGTTTGTATTGAAGAGGCCTACACACACATTCGTTTTGAAATCATTATGATAAAATTGATTTTTAGGCCTTTCTGAGCCCCATCAAGCTCTTGGATCCGAATCTAGATCCCGCCTTCCCACTAAAGACCTTTTGGTCCCCAAAAGGTTTATTACATCAATCGACTATATCCTTACATCAATCGAATAATGACAAACAACCTAGACTTAACATTAACTAGACTCACTAAGTGATTCCATAAATCAAATCACTTTTATTACATCAATGACAGTGACATTGACTCAATTTACGTATAGGGCATAAAATCTGCCCATCTTCAGTCGGATGACTCATCTCCTGCCAACAGAGTACCGTGGTCATTCCTCTTCTTCTGTGCAGTGTCTGCCTGCTATACTCTTGTAGCATCCTTCTTCTCCTTGGCAACGTCCTTCTGTTCCTTCGCAACATCTGTCTTCTGCTTAGGCCCTTCAAGCTTTGTTGAGCATTGAAACTCTGGATGCAGCTTCCAACAATGATCTTCACAATGTCCTCTCTTCTAACAATGTGAGAAAATGTTTCTTGCTCGAAGAAAATTGATGGAATCGCACCCTGACTGAGTCGAATCCCCCTTGTATTTCTATGACTCCTACCTTGGTTGCGCTGACTTTACTCGCAGATTCCTTTTGACCTGAAGTGTCATGTCATTGCGTCTTGGAGTACTTCTTGTCGCCATGATTTTTCTTCCATATACCTTTTGTTTCCAACAGTATACAACACAATGGTCATGGCTACTACAAAAAGTGCATGGGACTATTCTTTTGATAAGTTTCATGACTCTATCATGCTCATCAGTAAAGGTGGGTGAAGGGGATTTATACCTTTCAACCTTTTTACCTTTCTTCCATGACTCACTGTTTGCGTCGTTGCTGGCTCGAGCTGCCTGTTTTCCTTACCGAGTCTGAAACCATTCCAGTGTCAATTCTGGATGCCACTCCCAACAGTGGTCAACATTATGTTTGAACTTTTGATAGTGTGTGCATCGAATCACTTGACTATCATCCTTAGAATATTCTCATGCGTATCCCAATCCTTCTTGAGGTGGACGCTCATGCACTTCAATTGGCTCATCTCTTCCTTGGGCATATTTTCCAAGGCATTGTCCCTTCCCGTATCTGAAATTCGATAGAATTCTCATACTGAATCATTTGGTATGTTTCTCAATTGCTTCTATCTTCGGATGGTCAGACTCCACTTCCTGATCAACTACAGGTGAGGCTAGATTGTAATCAGTGCTTTCTACTGGCGAAGAGAATGTGCCAATGGCCTCTCCTACCGACTGCTCCTCAACTGGAGTAGAAGGAGTATATGAATCCTCCTCATCTTATTTCCTTCAAAATGGATGAGTTCCATCATCTCCGACAAGTCTCAGGCTCCTAACTAAAGGAATTCCTCCAACTGGCCTTTCTTCCGTTGCCAACATCAACGTTCACATTCTTTCCCTGTCTTCCTCGAGAATATGTACCAATATTCACAATTCAACATTCTCTCACTGAATTTATTGGTTAATCTCCTCGAGCTCCTGGAGTTTGGCTCTCTTCAATATTTTTTCCATATTCACATTTCCTACAAAATTCAGCCTGCTCTGATACCACTTGATCTAAAAATCGAAGCTTAACAATTACGCACTATGACCTCAATTTTATCAAACCTTTTTTCTGACGGTGAATGTGAATATGAAAATGAAAAAGACTTAAATAATTAAGAGCAATAGACGATATCACAAAGAAATCAAACCATCAACCAATTGTATACAAGAAGTTGATAATGGAGTTCGACAATCTCGCCTACGTCTCCGGGCCTTTGTCTTCAGTGAGGGAGGATTTCTCTATTCAAAATTTCAATTCTTACAATCTGTATTATAATCACATCATATAGGAATCTGAATGAATCAACTGTATTTTTCTCTATCTTAGAATCCTGATGCAACAGACAACACTGAAAAAGGAGTAGTATAACTCTCGGAAATTGCCTCCAAAGCTCAGCTACTCCACACTGCTCAAGACTACTTGACCTTGGCAAGTTATTACTCGACTTGCTTCAAGATTATTTGCTGATTATTTCTTGTTTCAAACCTCACAATGGATTGTTTTATATAGCTAGGATGTAGAGGGATCAAATCCCAACATCCCACTTTTCGTGGCACTCAATTTGGCCCAATATCCACCAAGATATGGAAAAATAACCAAAACTACCCAAAAATTAGTGAGAAAATCAAATAAAATCCATAATCCTATCGTCAAAACCCACATTTAGAAAACATGTGTCCATAAGCCCCCAACATAGGTGTGCACTCCCTTTTACTTGGTCATATGGCAACTAAAAATGGCCAAGCGCCAGCCCAAAGGGCTGTGCGCTAACCTTTAGTCCCCAAGTATAGGTCACATGGTGGTGTTTAATAGAACCACGCCCCAAACTAAGCACTAACCACCAACTTATTTTTAGCGCCCATACCATAGTGCCAAGTCACATGGAATCCTCCTGAATCTAGGGGTCGATCCCCATGCCAACAACTCAACACTTAGCACCAGATTTTATGGTGGGAGGTTCCAAGAATTGTGGCTATGGCTTATCCATCTACCACACACGTCATGTGTCAAAAGGGACTGGACTTGAGTCACATTGCAGTGGTCGTATTGCCCAAGGGCTAGGGCTAGGCCCCAACCCTTTTCCGACCGAACTCCACCATACCCAACATTTAAATACCAATTTGTTGCAATATATTAATAAGAAACTTCAATGGCGCAATGGCCATTCAACTGGTTCCCAAGGAGTTCCCCCCACCAGAGGTCACGAGTTTGAATCTTGCGAACTCAACAACTTTTGCAAAAAAAAAATGAACCAGTAATCAAGTGCCACGTGGTAGCCCACGTTTGGGCCACATGGCATGACAACATTTGCCAATGCCTTTCCACTTGTCATCTTCCAGATGGTCCACGTGTATGTTCCTTTGTCCAGTCAGCAACTGCCACATCAAGATACATGTCCACCATGTGTCCATTGACCGTATCGGCCACCTGTACGAGCATGCCATGTGTCACCCTTTCAGTGGTGACATGTGTCACATCCTGGTTGGTCCACATCAACTGTACGACCTGTAAACTGTACCTATGCCATGTGTCACACTGCCACATCAGCATGATGATGTCATCATGACGTCATGCTAATGTCAGCATTGAATTTTTGACTGTTGACCTGTTGAGTTTTTGCCTATTTGACGTTTCAAACATAATGCGATATCAGAATCATACGACATTCGTTTGAACTTGTTCAAGTTGCATTGGGTTCATATTAACGAGGCCTACACACATGTTCGTTTCAACGTCATTCCAAGAAAATTTAGTTTTAGGCCTTTATGAGCCCCATCAAGATCCTGGATCTGAATCTGGATCATTAACTCATTAGCTTCACCCCCAAGGAAATGGGTAGGCCGAGTCTACCAACAAGAATCTGGTGATAATTTTCAAAAGGCTCATCGAAGATAAGCCTCGTCAATGGCACACTCTCCTCACTTACGCCCTTTGGGAAGATAGAACTACCATCAAGGTGAGCACTGGTTTCACTCCTTTCCAGCTTGTTTATGGTCAAGAAGCCATTCTTCCTACTGAGCTGGAACTTTCTTCCTTAAGATTAACGCTACAGGTCAAAGAATTAAATTCTTCTGATGTGTCACAAAGGATGAATTCACTCATGGCTTTAAATGAAGAAAGGACGTTTGCCTTGGGTAATATAAAAAGAAGACAACAGACTGTTAAAAAGTATTTCAGCAAGAGTGTCAAAACTATCAAATTCAAAGTCAGTGAGAAAGTAATGATGTGGGATTCAACTCATGCTGATAGGGGAAGACATTCAATTTTTCAAAAATTATGGCTAGGTCCTTTCAAGATCTCTTTTTTTCTGGGTGCAAATTCTTACATTCTAAAGGATTTACAGGAGCGATTATTTTCCTACAACACTAACGGTTCTCATTTAAAACATTACGTGGAACCAACTTGAAGAGTTAAACATTGTTTGGATTGTTTTGTATTTTAGTAGTTTTCATTTCTTCTTTCATTTTAGTAGTTTTATTTATGTTATTTTCATTTCTGTCATTTCAATTCTTCTTTCATTTTAGTAGTTTTATTTCTGCTATTTTCATTTCTGTCATTTAATTTTTTCTTACTCCCATTTTGTTGTTTCATTTATGTTATGAAATTTCTTGCTTTTTGTTCTTTTGATTTCAATTTTTGTCAAAAATAAAATGTTGGATCAGTTTTTCCACAACGACACTCCTGCAAAGTATTGTTAATCAATAACAATCAAGCTTACACGTTTTTTATGATGTTCCCCCTAAAGGCATCATTGAATTTGTTATATTCTTTCACTACTGTTTTATGAGATAGTTGGTTACATACTGCCTGCTTTCCATTTCTTCATCCATTTTGAGATTTAGAAGAGCAAGTCCAGAAAATTCTTCTCCTTGAAGTTAAGAGAAAATTTTATATGAATGGTTATTCTTACATGGATAAACCCCCTCATACTTAGCACTTTCCATGAGTTATTCCCAAATTCCCAGTCATATTTCCATTAAATCCACTCATTTCCCTCTGTTTCATAATCATTCTAATTTATATATTCTTGATTTGATGTTACTTGGTCTGTGAAAATAGACACTTTGAGTTCTTAATCTGTTGGAAACAAATTTCCCTGTGGAGTCTCCAGTTTGTTGACAATTAAAATCACAATGAGGAATTTCGCCTACAAAGTATTCCTAAAGCCCTATTATTTAAACTATGCTAATAATATAATACTAGTAGGTGGGACTCCCTTTGTAGACCAGAGGCTCAAAGATAAACATATCACACATTTTTATGCTATTGTTTCGACACTGCTTACACAGTCCTACATGGTTGACAATGCAGTCTTGGTTTCATTTTGACATAGTAACAGGTGGATGATGCATTTTATGGGATGTTTCTGCAATTCAAGGCATTATTTTTTATGTTATGATGGGGATGTATTTACAGTTGCTATGATTTAACCATGCCACAAATCATCGTGATTGACTACCTGACCACATACATATAAGAAATATGTTACTGATAACATAACCAAAACAAATAAAGAAAACTTATAAAAAAAATTCGAAAGAGAAAGGATCTATGTTTGAGCTATGTTAAGGATTATATGCAAATGGCAAAGTAAAAGATGTTAGTGTTAGTCCTAACTATTATATGGTTGGTTAGTGGCTATGCGATTTTCATTTGATTTATTTTGGGCGCATATACCATTGCAATACATATGATATGACATAGAACTTGGCAAAGGTTAACGTGTGATGTTTGGGTGGCACATTTGGCAAGGAATATCATCGCAGATTTCAATTGTTTGGGCATTGAATACATGGTTAAATGATATGGTGAATGTTTGGTTGTATTGTACTTTGAATTGAATAGGATAGGAGATGGAAGCGAAGTGCAGTAAATGCATGTCGTTCCATACTCCCCCCATCGACCGTCACCCTAACATTGTTCCTTGTTTCATTTTCGGTCTGTTGGTGGTTAAGCTTTGCATTTCAGGCTCTTGGGAAGAAGAAAGCTCAACCAACTCACCCTTTTAATCTATTTGTTACATTTATGGTTCTTTTTCACTCCATCCATGAATTATGCTCTGTGTATGAGCAAAAAATGGCTCAGTAATGATTGAGTTTGCATGTTCCTGAGAGTTTCAACTATGTAAATATGTGATATTTTTCTCTGTGATGACTGTAATTGTTTCAGAATACAAGAAAAAGAATTGGTTTTTGTTTAATTTGTGCATTCACTGGTTGATTTGTCGGTTTAAAATCGTGATGGGTTTCTGTGGATATTAAGTGAATGTGGTATTATCGCTCTGTATTAATGGTGGAGGGTTTCATTTTGTGTATTATCTCTGGTTGTTCCCTCATAGTCATGAGTATAACCCTATCGAGTCACATTCAGATTGATATTTGGTTTCTGTGTAATTTCTTCAACCTAGATTCATGGTCGTGGGCTCACTCTCATTGTTCTTTCACCAAAGTACCCCAAGGTCTAGTCTTAGGGTGGCCATAACGTTAATAAATAATATATGGTTGTGGGGTATTTTAAGTCATACCTCGACATTATGCATCCTCACTGGTATTGTTGACAAATGGTTTGGCTCTTAAGGAAGTGAACAAATAGGTTATAGCTCTATATGTTCTTTGAATAACTGTCATAGTTCAATTAACTTCATCTCTCCTCTGCAAGCGTAAAACAAACTATGTGCACTGGATTTTTCTACCCTAACTGTCGTTGCTTTCCTCAGTGGATAACTATTGGTTCCATTTTCCATACTGGGAGTAATAAGGAGACCCTATGGATTACTACTATCTCTGTATCGAAAGGTATTTTACCTATGGGTGATATGTCTCGGAATACCTCCAGTTCTCTGTGCTATGGTTAAATGAGCATGCTCTTGATTGCCTCCTTGTGTTGGTTTTTGACAGAGAACAATTTTAATCTAAAAGTGTTCTTGATACTTCAAGCATCTTCTTGGTTGTCAAATATTGGTTTATGAGTGAAGTGGTGATGGATTTTTTCTTCGAGTCCCTATCTTGTCTTTCTATGATTAAATTGGTTGAAGAGTTGCAAATTGGGAACGAGTAATTATATACAGTCAAGGGTTGTTATCGTTTCTTTATGTTTCCATTCACTATGTTCTTACAACGGGGTCTTAATTGCAAATTGGAAATGCCTTTGGTTTTGGTAAGCCCGATTAGGGTTATAACTATTTGTGGAAATGGTGATTGTGTGTAATTAGTTATGTTCACCTCGCATATATTATTGAATCATCGTGCATATGATAAATGGTTATATCGACAATAATGAGGCTCAAGTTTTATGTTGACTGTGGTTTCCTATCAAAATCTTATTGGTTGATGTTGTTCCAGAGTCTGTACTTAAGGCTATAAAGTACCGAGTCTAGGCATCCAAAAAAGTGTGAAAGATATAAATGGAGAAAACAACTGGGAAAAGAAGCTAAGGCTAGTTTCTGAGTTGTCTGAGTCTAGATTCTAACTATTCCTAAATGTTTATATCCCATTCAATGGCTGCCCATGAATGTTCAAGTTCGGCTTGGGTAGTAGCGGTTTTCAGAATGATATCGAAAAGGTTTAAAGCGAGGCTCATTTGATTTGAGAGACCAGGCTCTATGTTGGGTTGTCGTGCCATAGGGAAAGTCATAAAGGAGCAGAGTTTTTATAAAGTTTTGGTTGTTGTTTCACCTTTAGATTATACAAGAAAGAATCCCAAAATCGAATTAATGGTATAACAAAACCAAAGGTCATTTTTCATAACTGAGTTAAATTTTAAAACCATGCATGAAGCGAGAGAAAACATAGATCTATTGAACAATGTGAGGCATCAATCAGGGAATAATCTCACCTTGTGACAGAAGAATAAAATAAGCAAGAGAAAACTCTATTGAAGCATATGATATAGAAATATAAACAATTCACAGGTCTTGTACCTGTTGATAGACGATACAGAGGAAAAGATGTAAACGATTAGATAAATAAAATAAATGAAGACCATAGTAGAGGTTGTACTAAATTGCAGCTAAGCATTCATTAAATACACATATGAGAAATGATGTGAAATGCGAAATAACAGAAAAAACATATAACCCAGTCTTGATGGAAAAAGGAGTCTTCGATCTTCCTTGTATTAATTCTGGCGAAAAAATATTCTCTGGTACAATCGGCCAAAAGGAAAAAATCCTTTGATCCTTGTTTCAAAATTATACTTATACAAAATTTTAAAATGCTTTGAATTCTAATCGTTTTAAAAATTTTGGTTACAAATGGAGAAGGAAGCATTTCACTTCCTTGTCTCTTGTCTTCCTCCATGTGGGTAGGTAGTTTTATTTTCTTGTTCTCTGGCTCCAAAAATAGGATGGCAAAGGCATTTTTCACTACTTGCCTCCAGAATTATGCCCTTTCCCTTGCTCGATACAAATAACACACCTTTCTACTAACTGGGCTATCATCTTGGAAGGTTCGGCTTGATTGTTCACCTCAAAAGTGTAACAATTCTTTGCCAACTGTGGCAATCTTTTTCCTACTTGAATATCCACTCTATATCAGGGTTCCCCTTTGTGAATTGTAAGGGAGTGACAGATGCAATGGAACTGCTGATTTCATTGGTAACTATCTGTGGGTTTCCTTCTTCTTGGTTGGGGATCTCTTCTTCCTGAAATTTCGAGATCTTAGTTTCCTCCATCTTGTACTGAGTCTCTTGTTTGCTAGGGTTCACACCTGTTGAACCTTTATCTTTTTATTTTTGTGTACCTGGAGGTTGTGAGTTTCTGCCCTGTAAAATTTTAGGGAGGCAACTTCTCCTATGCTCTTGGAATGTATAAAAATCAACCATATCACCGGGCATCAGATTTTGAACCCGGTTTAATACTTCAGAGTAGGACCTCGCACCTCACAATAGTTCGTCATGAGGAAAGTCTTCGTGTTCGTATCTATTTAGCCCACACCTCTCTATGTGATTACTCACAACCTTATTAGGCTTGTGTTTATTAAACTCAATGTCCACCAATTTCATTTCCTCCAAAGCCATAGCCTCCGCTTTGGCAGGGCCGAAATATAATAAAGAATATGTACCAATGTGAATGGGGAAGGGTGGCCATACCTTCTTTGATACTCCTTTGAGCTCCTTTCTTATCCCATCGAGCAAAGTTTTACTAGCGATCTCGTGACATACTAGCTTTTCTGGTAAGAATAGTGGCATAGCATATGGGGGGACAGAGGTGCCAAAAACCCTAATATACAAAAATTCCACTTCTATATACCAATATTCCATGCTACTCAGGTTGGCCGTGATGTTATCTTAATTTCTGGGAGGCGGATGGCTGAAGATAGAGACATGCATTGGTACCATTACCTAGTTGAAAATATCGTAGATGAATTCTTTGGCTTTATCTTCCCATAGTTTCGAGTGGTAGATATGAATAGGCTCTGCATTAGTTAGAGTCCAACTCCAACTCATTAAGGGGAAATGTGTCATAAAGAAAATAACGTCCATGATGTAAGAAAACATGAAGAATGAGGATGCTTTCCCGCTCACCTTTTGTGCTCGATATTCTGTAATTCAACTGGCTAGACTGTCTGACAACAATTTGGCCTAGTCGAAAGAGAATCCCTCTACTACTGTGTGAATAAGTGGTACCCATGGGAGAAATAAGTGAGAGGTGTCCTCCTTCCCATAATGTCTGCAAACCATCATGGCTATATACATGAATTGTGGTACCAACGATGATATTGAATAAATTCCATTAGTATAGGCTCTGAATTTCGCGGGGTGTGAAACCCAGTCTGTGATAAGATCGGATAAGATTTTTCCAAAATTCTCACATTCCTTCTTTTTGAAACCCTCCAAGAATTTGAAATTGTGAGTAAGGTTTGGTGTTGAAGACAATTTATACATTGCTTGTAAATTGTTTGGTCTGAATGTCCCAATTGCCACCTTCTGTTCGTTGAATATTGTCCTAGTCGGGATGTCTACATGGTCCAACGCCCATCTAATCATATCATAATAGGGACAAAGTCGTGGCCCTGTTGCTATCTTGTGCATTTCCGACTGAGCGATGATTTTTTATTTGGTGGACAAGTCGTCTCTCTCGTTATCGTTGGAATCATCTGGACAATTTATCAGCTCGGATTGTAGAATGTTGGAGACATACATCCATGTTTTGACAGTATTGATACTTCTAGGCGAAGTATCAGAAATAATATCTGAACTTTGACCTGGACTCTCGACAACTACCTTGGATGCTCTTCGCAGAGCCATGATATAGAACCTTACAATTAGATCCCCTGTCATAGAAAATGCAAACACAAACGGAGGTTATGTTTGTGAACTTGGCTCTGCGCAAATTAGAAAGAAATCTAAGATAATGACTGAAACCTTTTCTCTTTGAGAACTTAAGTTTGTGCGAGTCCTTGCTGACAGAACGTTTAAATTATTTAATATAAATGTTTAGAAATAAAACGGGATCTTACTATCAATCACCTCACTAAATTTCTAATAAATGCCATAAATGTTCGATAATTCGCGAATGGGGAGGATCGCGACTACGTTTAATTCTTGGTCCATAGGATGTACGGGTTGAAGGTCATTTAAGGTGTTAATTTCTAGTTCAATATTTTATTAAGTATGTTTAGTCCTTAATCCCTTTTTCGGAGTTCGCAGTATCGGAGGATTTTACTCCTAGTCGTTGAACTGTGAACCCCGAATTCACGATATTGCAATTTGATTTATTAACTGTGATTTGACTTAAGATTTTAATTAACCGTGATTAATTAAATAATATCGCGAATTCAGGGATCGGAGTTACAAATGTATTTTTTCTGAGGTAGTAACCGATGAGTCACGAAATCACAATGAAGATTTACTATGGCTTAAAAGTCATTATTCCTTTTATTAACCATCTTTAACTTAAACTAATCTCACAACTTCGCGTGTCAGACATTCGAAGGGCGTTCGAGGTGTGACTCTCGAAACACGAGACCACGATGTATCAAAGGTGATGATCCGTGTTTAAAGGTTGAAAAATCGTGATTAAACTTAAGCCAACTTTGCCGCTTCACGTGTCGGGATATCGAGGGTTCAGATATGTATAACCACGATATATACAAAATCCCAAAATCCAACTTTTTAGGCTTAGGTGTATCATCTCAATACTTAAAAAAAGGCAGCTCCAAACTTTGCTAATATAGTATTAAAAAAAATACAAGTGTTCCAACATAGGCTCCAACTAGGGATCTCATGTCCTTGTGGGATGAGAAGAACAATAGACCAAGTTCCTTTATTGGGTAAATGGAGTCATTAGTTTGCTTCTGTGAAACTTTCCCAGGAAGAGGATACGGAGGGAGAAAGGGGGTTTCATCTTTACTTCTGAAAACCTTTGAACTTAATCAATATCTTATCTCAAAATTAGTCCTCCTGCTCCTCTAATACTGAATTTGGGTCTGCTCAAGATGATCGAAACAACCTTGGGGATTTGAACAGGTTCTATTGATTTTGCTTGCATCAAGGTGAAGTAAGTTCAATGTTTTTAATCAGGGAGTCATGCACGCACCTCATATGTAGATCAGGTTTCAAAGAAAACTAGTTACCAGAGTACGGTATAATTCATGTGTAACAGGCTTACAAATATTTCAGACATTGCTTCATTGCCAGCGAGCCTGTTTAGTACCTTGGTGAAGTTGTCTGATCCCATTTATTGAATTTCCTTTCACCACTTCAAGTCGTAACTTTGCATTTAAACGCTGAGATGAGGGCAATCATTTTATTAATTTCCTTTCATCTTCTCTTTTTGGACTAGATGGGGGCAATCAATTCTTTGAATTTCCTTTCACCATCTGTCTTATATTTTCCTTTGCCATGAAGTGGGGGCAATCAATTAGTAGAAAGTATACCAGGGGTAGTCGATGTCTGTTAACTCACTTAGATTACTCTGGATCAGTTTTCCATTGACCTTCTAAACATCTTAGTTGGCAGGGAAGCTTTAGGGATAGTTTATTTCCAGGGGCCTTCTTTTAAGCAAGACTAATTGTCAAGACCTATTGAAAAAACCAAGGGAGTTAGGATTAGCCTAAGCATATCTAAATTCAGTGAGAGTTTGAGGGTTCACAAGAACTCGCCACCCTTTTTGCCGACGTTCAGGAGAATTGTTTGTTGGATTTCAAAGCTAAATTGTAACCTCTTTTCCTTTTGTGATAACCATGGGAAGATATCAGGATTCAAGGGGGAAAAATCAAAGATTCAAGACAAAGAGACAAAGAAGGTTTCATACTTCGTAAGAATAGGTGTTATAACGTGATCCTAACTTCTGAAACCTTTTTCTTATTTAGGACGCTTCACTTCTTCTGCTTTATTTTGATTATTTTTATCTTATCCAGGGGAACTTTTTAGAATCCACAGTAAAAAATTACTCTTTTGATAATCCATCAAGTGAAAAAGTTCATACTCATGAGACCATTATTTCACTTAGGTGACCTTCATTTGCAATCTAAATATTTGGGGAATTCATACCTTTGCCTTACCATTTCATTCTCATCTTAGTAAATTATTTTTTATCACCTATTACAGGTGAATCAGTTTCCCAATACATGACCGTCCATTTTCCTCTTTATGATGTTTGGGCTGTAAACTGGAATCCTGTAAGAAAGAAACACGAAGAGCGTCAGGATTTTAAAATTTATGGCATTCAATGTGTTGAAAATTTCGTATCACTAACCTATTTTATTTGCAATGAAAAAGAAAATAAAACTTACCGAACAACTATAAAAACAGAAACACAAACCAGTATATATAGTGGAAATTATTTATTGCATATAGTGCTTCAGACAACGCTCATTGATGGGGCGTTAAGGGTTTTACCATCGAAATTTTCTAACAAAAACGAGTTCTTCCCTTTAGAAGCTGTGACTTTGAATGGACCATACCAGATATGGTCAAATTTGACATGTTTTTCTGAGTCTTCCCTTATAACATCCCATTTTAAAACTAAATCACCAGGGAGGAATTCCCTGTCTTTAGCCTTATGATCGAACAATGCTTTCATATTGTCTTGATACCTTTGAAGCCTTTTGTCTACCTCCATTCAGTTCTCCTAAAATTTGATCAACTGATTTATCCTTCTTGTGATGTGATTTGGTTCTTCTTTTTCATCCTGCCAAAGTTTCATCATGGGTAGGGCTAGATTTATGGGTAGCACTACATCGGTCCCGTATACCATTTGAAAAGGATTTCTTGGTGCCTATCTGATTCACCCACAAGGCGTACTTCAAATGCACATGCCAAGATTTTTTTTTTTCGTTCAACACTTTCTTAATTATGGTAATTAGGCTTTTATTCAATGACTCGGTGAGCCCATTGCCTTGGGGGAAGTATCTTGTAGAATGGCCCAGTATAATATTGTATTTTTGGCAAAAGCTGACCATCGCCATAGATTTGAACGCCTGGGCATTGTCTGTAACTATTTTTCTGGGATAGTCGAATCTAGATAGTATGTTCTCTTCCAGAAAATCTACCACCACCGAATCTGTCACTCTTTTGGTTGGAATAGCTTCCACCCATTTGGTGAAATAATCGGTAGTGATAAGGATCCATCTATGTTGATCTATGGAATGTGGGTCAATTTCGCCTATAAAATCCAACCCCCATTGTTGAAAAGGGCCATTCGTTTTAAACAGAACCAAAGGTAATGCTGGGAGTTTCTACTTTCTTGCGAACAATTGGCAAGATTTACAGGATCTTTCTTTGGTATTGACATCTAAAAAGAGTTTAGGCCAGTAATATCCCACCCTTAGGATTTTATAAGCCGTTTCTCTCCATGCATGATGTCCTCCGCATACTCCTTCGTGGAATTCGTTTATGTTCTTTTCTGCTTCTGATTCTACCAAACAAACCAATAGGAAGCCTAGAGGGTCTTTCCAGAACAATTGGATTTCTAATATACAGTACTTTAATTCATGTAATTTCAGTGTCCTAGCTTTAGATGGAGATAAATCACTCGGGCAGTTCAGGGTCAGAAGGTACGATACTATGTCTTTATACTAACCTGATGAGGCAAACTTCTCTTCAATTCTGGTTGGAGCTGTTTGATCATCGAATTCATCTATGTCCACACCTCCTTTGTATTCTTGTAGGTTATTTATTTTGAGTGCTCTAAAATTTGATTCAGCTAAGAGCTTATCCAAGACCTTTCCTTTTACGAGTTTTTTCGGTTTGACCTCTAGATCGAATTCTAGAATTTTAGTGAGCCACCGACCCCTCTTCCCATCACTATCGGGCTGCACCAATATATCTTTTATGGAATTGGTGGGCACATATGCAATTACCTTGGAGTGTAACACATAGGTTCTGAAAGCCTTCAATGCCTTTACCATAGCGTATGCTTTCTTTTCCATTATATCATACCTCAATTCTGCATCTCTAAGGCTCTTACTAAAGAATGCTATCGGTTGCTCAAAACCCTCTTCGTTCTTTTGGAGGGGTATTGTTGCAATTGTGTGTTCAGAGGAGAATGAGAAAATTAGAAACTCCTTGAGATAATCAGGACTGGCCAACACGGGTGCTTCACTTATAAATTTATTGATACGTGCAAATGAGGCTTTGGCTTCTACCATCCATTTGACTTCGTTGTTATTCTTCAACATATCCATGATCAATTTTACGATTTCAGCAAAATTTGGGATAAATCTCCTCAAAAAATTTGTTTTTCATAAAAAAGATTGAATTTCGTTTACATTTCTAGGGATATTTATAATGTCTATAGCTTCGACCCTTTTAGGATCGATTTTAATTCCCTCTCGAGACACAATGTGGCCCAGGATTTTACCTTCTTGCATCAAAAAGTGAGACTTCTTAGGGTTTAAGGACAAACCAAACTTTCGACATTTCTCGAATGTTTGCTTGAGGTGTATCAGATGATCTTCATCAGATTTAGAAAAAATAGTTAGATCATCAAGGTCAATGACCACGAATTTATCTCTCTCGCCGATGAAAGCGATATCCATAGCACGCTGGAAGGTAACACTTGCATTCATTAAACCAAAAGGCATTTTGTCATACATAAATGTGCCCCAAGGGGTGGTGAAGGTTGCTTTCTCTTTATTGTGCTCACTGACACCGATCTGATTATAACCTAAAAAATCGTCAATCATTGACATTATATTTTCCCCAACCACCTTCTCCAAAACCTGATCCATTTTGGGAAGAAAATAATTATCTTTGAGGGAGGATTTATTTAGATTTCTAAAATCCACACACAGTATGATCTCTCCACTTTTCTTCCTAACCGGGACCAGGTTAGCTACCCAGTCAGAGTATCTCAGTGGCACAATTATTTTTGCGTCCAAAAGATTTTTTAACTTCCTTTTCGACCATGGGAAATAGAATGGGATTGATTTGCCTGAGTTTCTATATGAAAGGTTTAACATCGGGCTTGAAAAGTATTTTGTGTTCGATCACCGTGGTGTCATAAGTTCTCAGCTCATCGTAAGACCAAGCGAACACGTCTTTATACCATTGGAGTAAATCTGCATACTTACCTTTCATCTCAGGGGGAAGGTATTTTGATATCTTTACTATTCTAGGCTCCTCTTTGGTTCCTATGTCGCAATCTTCAACTTCTTCTAGTTGAGGTTGTAAAGTAGATTTTAGGGGCATGTCATTTTGGTCAAACAATACTTCTAGAGGGATTAGTCCTTTCAGAATCTGATTTTTTTTTAAAACTAACATGCAATGATTCACGATATTTTATTGGAACTCTTGAGGACCCTCCCCTTCTTGCATAATCCAAGTATGGTCGTTTTGGTTTTCTTGGTCAATGTGAGTTTCAGCGAAATCATCCACCATTTCAAGGAATTTTTTGATATGTTCGTCATCTTCGAAAACTTTCCAATGTTGTATATCATTCGGTATGGAGGGTCTGTGCCTCACCTCTATATGATACTTTAGTTTGAAATCTGTAAGAGGTGCGAAAGTTGAGGCATCTTTGGCTAATGGATCAACTTTTAGGTTTTATGTACATGGAATGTAATGAACATTTACCGATGAGAAAAAGTTTTCTATTAGATCCTAGGTGCAATTTCTGTAAGATCTTAATCTCGGGTGTTTGGCCTGGTACTTTCGATTTATCTGCTTCACAATCAACTCCACATCTCCATAGACTTCCATGTTCTTTATGTTCATTTTCCTGGTAGCCTCTAGTCCCAAGACTAGGACTTCGTACTCACATACATTATTTGTATAGTTTATGTCTCACTGTAGCTTGTAAGAAAAAGGGATAACAAATTCATTTTCAGGTGCTACAAAAAATACTCCTGCACCTGCTCCTTCACATGACGAAGCGTCGTCAAAGAACATTTTCTAAATCCCAGAGTTATACACATTTTCATCTATCTTTATTTATTTATTTTCCTCTATAAAAATTTCTTCTGTACAATTATTTGCACCATCATCAAAAGATAAAATACAATTACCCAAGTCTTGATAAGAGAAAACCATGTCTTTGTATGGCTTTATCTTCCCAGAGTTTCGAGTGGTAGATATGAATAGGCTCTGCATTAGTTGGAGTCCAGCTCCAGCTCATTAAGGGAAAGGTGTCATAAAGCAAATAACGCCCATTATGTAAACAAACATGAAGAATGAGGATGCTTTCCCACTCACCTTTTGTGCTTCATATTCTATAATTCGACTGGCCAGACTGTCTAACAACAATTTGGCCCCGTTGAAAGAGAATCCCTCTGCTACTGTGTGAATAAGTGGTACCCATGGGAGAAAGAAGTGAGAGGTGTCCTCCTTCCCATACAGTCTGCAAACCATCATGGCTATATACATGAATTGTGGTACCAACGATGAGATTGAATAAATTCCATTAGTATCGGCTCTGGATTTCGAGGGGTGTGAAACCCAGTCTTTGATCAGATCGGATAAGATTTTTCCAAACTTCTCACAATCCTTGTTTTTGAAACCCTCCAAGAATTCAACATTATGAGTAAGGTTTGGTGTGGAAGACAATTTATACATTGCCTATAAATGCTCTGGTCTGAATGTCCTGGTCGGGATATCTACATGGTCCAGCGCCCATCTAATCCTATCATAATAGGGAAAAATTCGTGGCCTTGCTGCTATCTTGTGCATCTCTGATTGAGCGATGATTTTGTATTTGGTGGACAAGTCGTCGTTCTCGTTATCGCTGAAATTATCTAGAAAATTTATTAGCTCGGATTGTAGAATGTTGGAGACATACATCCATGTTTTGACAATATTGATACTTCTAGGCGAGGTATCAGAAATAATATTTGAAACTTGAACTAGACTCTTGGAATATGCCTTGGATGCCTTTCACGGAACCATGATATAGAAGCTTACAGTTAGATCCCCTTTCACAAAAAATGCAAACACAAACGAAGGTTATCTTGGTGAACTTGGCTCTGCACAAATTAGAAAGATATCTAAGATAATGACTGAAACCTTTTCACTTTGAGCACTTAAATCTATGCGAGTCTTCGTTGACAGAACATTTAAATCATTTAAAATAAATATTTATAAATAAAATGGGATATTACTATCAATCACCTCACTAAATTTCTAATAAATGCCATAAATGTTCGATAATTCACGATCGGGGAGGATCGCGACTACATTTAATTCTTGGTCCGTAGGCTGTATGAGTTGAATGTTGTTTAAGGTGTTAATTAATATAGTTCAATCTTTTATTAAGTGTGTTTAGTCCTTAATCCCCTTTTCGGAGTTCGCAATATCGAAGGATTTTACTCCTAGTCGTTGAACCGTGAACCTTGAATTCACGATATTGTGATTTGATTGATTAACTGTGATTTGAATTAAGCTTTTAATTAATTGCGATTAATTAACGAATATCGTGACTTCGGGGGTCAGAGTTACAAATGTGTTGTTTCTGAGGTAGCAACCGCCGAGTCACGAAATCGCGATGAAGATTAACTATGGCTTAAAATTCATTATTCCTGTTATTAACCAGTTTTAACTTAAACTAATCTCGCAACTTCGGATGTTGGACATTCGAAGGGTGTTCAAGGTGTGACTCCCGAAACGCAAGAGCACAATGTATCAAAGGTGATGATCCATGTTTAAAGGTTGAAAAATCATGATTAAACTTAATCCAAATTCGCTACTTCGCGTGTCGGGATATTGAGGGTTCAGATATGTATAACCACGATATATACGAAATCCTAAAATCCAACTTTTTGGGCTTAGGTGTATCATCTGAATACTTAGAAAAAGGTGGCTCCGACCTTTTCTAACAAGAGTCTTTCGAAAATACAAGTGTTCCAACAATTGACATGAAGAAGAATGTGTGTAATCGAGCATGTTTTGGAAGATTGTTCGTATTTAAAAAAGAGACATGTGCATAGTTTTAATTGGGCAATGATTGTAAATTGGAAGACAATGGATGTTTTTATTATAATTATGCATTATGGGATAGAGGTCGAACATATTGTTGTGTGTTTTTTTTTTAAAGAGAAGGAAAATAAATAAAAGATCAATGTTTTCTTAACATGACTGTTGAAATGGAAGGTTTGTTTCAATTTTGAGTATGATCGCACAAAATTGAGAAATTTTGGAAAATTTAAATGTTGGAACAACGAACAATTTGATATACAATAATTGTTTGTATGGTGTTGGTATTTTTGGATTGATTTTAGTACAAATTTATGATTATTGATTACTTTATTTGTTTTATTAACAATATCCATTAAGTTCCCTGCCATTCTCTCACTTTTTCGCATATTACAAACTCCCTCACATTTCCATATTCACTTTGCACGCCCTGTTCTTAAAATTAAATTATAACTAAGTGAAAAATCGATATTATAACAATTGACGGATGACACAGAGATGAGTTACAGTTGATATGTTTTGTTATTACAACACAATTGATTGTTTGATGATTTGTTGAGCAATAATCATGATCTACTCCCTTTCATTTTATCACTTTTCGCTCAATCCAACCCCTCATATATCCAAGAACCCTTATTCACCCCCTGCTCATTGACAAGTATTAAACGCATTTTATGGATTGGATTGCATGAGTCTGATGTGTTGTTGAGTTAAAATTTGTTTCATATTTAAATAGATGTCATGTATGGTTTGTCTAAGAAAATAGTTGCTAATAAACACTGCATACATGAATGAGCTTCTTCAATAGAGGAAGCCATGGATGAAATAAAAGGGGAAGAGGAAACTGGAATAGGGGCCCTAGAAGGCCAAGGTTTTCGGTACATTTTGACGCAGATCCACAAGAGTTGAACCAACTTTTCCAAGTTGGGTTTTTCAACTTGATTGGACAAGGGGTAGTACAACCTAGGCCATAAAGGACTCCCTTCCAACCCCAACATGTCCCTGGTATCCCAATTCCCCCTCATGTCTCATTAAAACCTAAAGTCCCTGAAAATTACAGATGGAAAGAGATTGTCCATCCAACACTCTCCTAACATCTTGGTTGGCCCAATTTGTCTCTACCTGTTCCCTCTCCACTAGTTAACCCAATTGTCGAAGTTTCCCCCGCACACTCACCTATACAGTCTTCCTACACAAGTAAGAGGCTCAAAACCGAAGCCCACCATGCACATGATAAAGGAAAAGTTGTTGCTTCCCCCTCCTCTCCCTCAAGTGATTATGCCAAATCCATATCATCCCACATTCACTTGAGAGACGATTTCTCTCATGTTATCAGTGATATCAAGCCTAAAGGCTCCACACATCCTAAGGATAATTAAGAGAAATCAAAGGGAGACAATATCAACAAAGGGAAAATTCCCTCCCAAAGTGGAAAATATGGTTTTTGAGTGTATTTATTTATTGATTGTTGAGAACAGTTGATTGTTGAAGTTTTTGGACAACACACTATTTTTGGATATTTTGGATATTATATTTTTGGATATGGTTTAAAATATCATTGATATTAATTTTCAAGTTATGAAAATGATGATGGGAGCCACAAGGATGGATGTGTTTGATTGATTGACTAGTTGTGTTTATGCTTCTTAAGAAACTAAAGGGAGTCACAAGGGATCCCACCTACTATTTATTATTTATTAAATACCCTTATTATTATTATATTAATTCTTCCCCTAAACTAAAAGTTAGTTGATTTTTAGTTAACTTAACTAAAAGAGGTATTTTAACTACTTCAACTAATTTTGATTTCTTAAAGGAAAAAAGAGGAGGAACAAGAGGAGAATAGAAGGAGAAAGCATACTAAGGTCTTCTCTTGAGTTTTATTGAGATAGTTCAGTTTTCATTCATTCTTTAATTCATTGAAAGCCTAATTATCTTTTATGACAACAAGGTCCTATTGTAGGCAACACGATTCAAGGCTGAATTACATAATTCAGACACTTGTTTTTTAGAGGCATTGATCTATCTTTGATAGTCTGTGTAGACTTGTCTGTTTTTGAATTAAATTTCATGACTGATAAAGGATATTGTGTAGAGTTGAGTGGGAAACAATCTATGGCAAGCTGATCCAGCTTTTAAAGTTGAGTTTTATACTTTCTATCATAAGTCTTTTTGCATGGTTTTCATCGGGGACATCTAAGTTTGACTTTGGTCCAAACTTCCTCAGGGATTTTTGTAAAGAGAACGATTATTTTGATTTATTGGAATGAAATAAGAGATTTCTATTCTGTCTCATCTATGTTAAATATTGACTTGGTATTTTTTCTTTTGTCTCTACATTTAATTGTGCATCTTTTATATTCAGAAAATTATATAAAATATTGAATTTTTCAACAATCGTTTATTTATAAAAAATCACCCTAAGCCCTTTTAACCAATACTTGTGGATTAGGAAAAAAAAAATTAGGCTATAAACATAGGGTGATATTCCCGTCTATCTTGCATTAGCCAAGCAAGATCTGAAAATGCTTGAGTAAGATAATTTCATATCTTTTCCTCAGCAACTGGTCTTCCACTGAAACCCTGGGTTCTATTAACCTCTTCTCCTTTTTTGAGTAAGTTTTATGTGAAAAAGGGAAAGGGTGCTTACCTCCACCTAATATGTGAGAAGACCTTGCATATGTTTACTGATTGGCTGATGTAGCTTTGACATGCTCGTATGGAGTCTTTAAGCATGCTACTCATTTACCCTTCTTTGCGGTGGCAAATTAACCAACATAAGATGGAGTCTCTTGATCATGATTAACAATATTTCCATGTGATTGAGAAACAAGAGAATGTTTTTCCTTCTCAAACCCCGATTGGGTCAAGAACCGATCCCAATTCTTCTGCAACTTCCCTAGTTTAGCCTTAACAACAAATTTAATCAACCCCTGATGGAAAATTCCGTGAGGAGGGGTCTTGGGGTTTTCTTGAACCCTCATATCCATCTTTTTTAGATCACTTAATAAATAATAAGGTAAATTCATCCTCTTAATCCCTTCTAGATGAAGTAGAAATCAGATATGGAATAGCAATACAATATAATATCACCCCTTGCATGTGATGAAATCTCTTAAGCATGAGCAAGCATTCCATCCACTCATCAAAAATCCAATCCATGGGGATTCCCTTGGCCTAATTAGGGTCTCCGTGTTCAGGATTTAAAAATTGATTGATGTCTCCTCATGTAATCAATTTATTTTTCAACCACCTTTCACCATTAGTGTGGAGGTTTCAAGCAATTGCCATAGATTATTAAGTAACTTGCATAACTAGGTTTGTGATTCGGGCCCACTTTCCATTGAAACTCTCAACAAAATCCCTGGCTGTAGCATAATGGTGACGATCCATCTTGGAACAAAAAAGGTACCACCCTGCCTGATAAAAAATGATTCGACTATCTTCGTAAGCTTCCATGACCTCAGGCCCTTCAAGCTCTTTCCGATTGACATGTACACCTTTACCCATCTACACAGTCACGACTTGAAAACTAGATTCTTGTCTACATGTAAGAGATCTGTCTATTGTGTAAAAATAATAAAAGATGATTTGCTAGCTCTATGGGTGCCAATTCAAATAAACTAGTCATTGTCATTAACAAACAATGCGCCAGTTTTTGAAAAGACATTTAATAAGACAACTGATCTGTGTAACCTTCTAGACAAGTGACATGTATAGATGGCGATACACCCCATTTCTCATGCTATGGATGATGACAAGAACTTTTCTAACTAATTTTGCATACTCATGAGCTTTTAGTACAATCTACATCTTCCACGACTCGCCAAAGGGATTAAAATGGTCATGACTAGGGCCATGTGGAAGTTCTTGTAGCGCCCAACCAAATTTTTCCTTTTCTCTCTTGAGGGGATTAGACTTTGAATCTGCAACTCATGAAGTTAAATAATCATGATGCATAAGTATTGACATGACCAATGGCTCAAATGAAAATATTTGAAGCCATTTGATGTCATCAAGTAATCATTTAAACATGTGTCTAATTCCCTATGTCCCCTTCTTGCAACATTAATTCCATCTCATTCATTCACTCTAGCTTAAAACCCCTTAAGGTGAGATATTAAACCTTTATTGTTAAAGGTTTAATATCTCACTTTAAAGTAGAACATAATAGGTGCTAACACTTAGAATAAGTCCCACTAGGTAGTTGGTATTTGGCTAACTAATGTAAAGGGTCATCCTTATGGAATAAGGCACACTAGGTACTTGGCACTCATTAATGTTGGGACATCTAGTGGTTAGGGTTTGGGTAGTGATAAACTGTTTATAGAGGTAGGAAGATATGTAATGTTTTTTCAAGAATTATCAATGTATTGGAGTGATGCTCATTTGTAGGTTACCCCCTTGAGGAGGAAAACAAACATAGATCACCTTTTGGATTATCAATAAAGGGTTATATTTCTACAGGTGTTATATTATGGTTTTGTCTCTTTAAATTCCTAAAGTTTGAATTTCTTTAGATATTTTGCTTAATTTTATGTATCTAATATATAATTACACCATAGGTGGGGCCTTGTTTAGTATATTTTATGGTGGATTATATTTATTGTATTACTCATGACATAGGATGGTCACTCATTAAGTTATTTTGGATTAGGGTGTTTAAGGCATTTTATGACCTAGTGGATAATTGAGATTTTAATGTGATATTATAATCTCATGGGCACTATATTAGGAGGTTTATAAAGTTTGGTTAATCATATATTCATTGTATCACTGGAAAATTTGAGTATGAGAGACTAATGTTGGACAGTTGGTTGTCATTGATGTCAACCCTTGGAGAGTGATCTTGGAGATTGATGTTAACCCTTAGAGATCGATGTCAACCCTTGGAGAGGTCCATATATGTTGGAAAATTTATTGACATTTGTATGATCGATATTGATGATGAGTTAGTTGGGTACATTTTTTGTAGTCTAAATGTAGCCCCAGAAGTGTGGTTATAGGAACCTACGTTGATTAAGGAATATGGAAAGGAAGGACAGTGAAATTGTAGGTAAGACTATCATAGATGGGTAGTACACTTTGTGTCGTTTCCGATGATATGTGGAAAGCCACATGGTTCCTCACGGTTAGGGAGATATGGACTTGTAAAGTTGGAATCTCCAAAGAGTGATCAAGAAATCCCTAGTTGGTTACAAGTCTTGGTGAACGGCTAAAATGGTTGTAACAAGAAACCCCTTAAATAAGGAAAGAGGTTACCAAGAACAAGTATAAATTCACCTCAAAGAGTCTCTCATTTGGATACACATTTACATTGAATATCTATCTTATGAGTGTTATGGTCTATCTTTTGGTAAATCTATTAGTGAATCTAAGGTTGAATCTTATGACAATTTTTTGAGGCAGTGAAGGAGTCTGAAGGAGCGAAAGTTTTAGAGTTGCAGAAAACTGGAAACCCTAGTTTTCTGAGGTTATACATGAGTTACATAAGGACAAGTCATGTACATATGAAATTTGCAGAAGGAAAGGTCGCATACATAAGAAGGTTACAGGGGGACAGGTCATGTATATGAGGAAAAGGTTTGAAAAATAATGTACAAATGAGTTGCAAAAAGGTTTGATGGTACAACACAATTGCTACAGGATCTTAGATGGTATGCTTCAAACATTCATGAGTAAAGGTATGTATTTTATGTATTTGTTTGAGGCTTGTATCTTGGATGGTATGGAACATGCTTAAGGCATGTCTTGGAGGCCATTGTTGATGCATGATTGCATATGGTTGAGGTGATATTGTTACAAGATTGATACATACTCTTGGTACTTGGTATATGGTTTTTATGGTTCATTGTTAGAGGCACATATTTGTGATATTGGCATATGCATGAGGCTTATCTTATGGTACATGACATGATTGAGAGTGATATGGTATATGGTATATGGTATGTTATAGGTGTTTATGTATATGATTAATGTTCATGGTTGACACATGGTATGGTTTTGATGTGCATGTATATTTTTGATACATGGTATGATACATGATTGGTACTTGGTATACATGGTTGATGGTTGAAGCATATGGTACAGGTTGAGGTGCATGGTTGATGCATGATTTGGTATAGGTGTTGGTGCATGATTGATGCACATTTTTGTATAGGTGTTGGTGCATGACAGATGCACAATTTGGTATAGGTGTTGGTGCATGGTAGATGCAAGGTTTGGTATAGTTATTGGTGCATGGTTGATGCACTTGTTGTGATACAAATTGTAGTAAATGGTTGATGCTTGGTATTGTACTAGTTGATGGTTTGGTATATGCTTTGGTACATGGTTGAGACCCATATATTGTGATGGTATGTTGGTGATCTTGGTACATGCTTGGGAGAGAGATGTGTTAGTGATGTTGGACATCTAGTTGAAAGGTTTCCTTGGTGTATGATCCATGCGAGAGGGTATGGTTGAGTATCAGTGACAATGACATGTTGGATAGGTTGGACAGGTTGATAGGTTAATAGTGACAGGTTGGAGATAGTGACAGGTTGACAGGTTATAGGTTGATGTGACAGTGACAGTGGTAGTGATTGTGGTGTTGGTTGTGGAGCCTGATTATCTTCCTGATTCAGAGGTCCTTGCTTTCAGCCATGTTTATACCCCATGAAGTATTTACACCCCAGAAGTATGTACACTCTTCCACGTGGGGGAGTGCAGAGGGGGGGTACCCCTTCTTCGGGGTCCGAGGGGCCTATCCCCCAGGCTGGGGGGTCTGGGGGCAAGCGGGCCCCCAGCGGGGGTTCAGGGGCAGCGTCCCCTGATGGGGGTTCGAGGGAGAAGCCCCCGAAGCAAAAATTGCCTTATAAAAGTATATTGTAATTTCATTGTAAATCTGGACCGTTCATTATAAGGTCACGGATCTAACAATAGAGATTATGTTAGGGTTTTTTTCCCTAGAAGGAAACCCTCTTTTATGAGGGAAATGTATTGCGGCTATGGTTGATGGTGAATATTGTATTCTGAGAGAGGAGACTGTGAGAGAAAGAAGAGGAAGTTACAGCAGGTTTTGTTGTAGGTTGTATCCATTCAATTGTTGGATAATAATAAAGGAAGGACCTGGCAATTTCTCTAGTGGACGTAGCCCACACTGGGTGAACCACATAAATCTGTGTCTCTCTTGTATTGTGTGTCTTCTGTGTTTTGTTTCTGCATTTGTTTTATTTTATTGCTCCGCGGTCCTGTTTTTCTAACATGTGGCAGTGAAAATTGGTCTACACTTATATTTCAGGGCATAAGTACAGTGCAAGGAAATTAGGTTGTCGCCTCCTTTCAGTTGGAACTAGAGAATCAAGGAGTTGGAGCTTCCTTCAGGTTGGAGCCTGAGAACTAGGTGGTTGTATCCACCTTCCAGTTGGAGCTAGATAACTCAGAGGGTTGTATCCTCCTTTTGGTTGGAGGCAGATATTTTAGGGAGTTGTAGATTCCTTTAGGTTGGAGCCTGTAAATAGGGGGTCAAAGCCTCCTTCTAGTTGCAGATGGAAAATTGCGAAGTTGGTGATTCCTATGAATGAATTCTTGATATATATAAGAAATCATTTCCTAGTTTTCTCCCATTTGGGTTTCCATGTAAATAATGGTGTATTGTGTTCTTGATGTGATGTTGATGTGATGATACTTATGATTACATACTTATGATATATATATTGAATGAAATAATAGATGATATATTGATGATAAAATGTTGATCATTATTGATAAAGTGAAACAATATATATTGTGGTTAAAAGTGGTATAAAGTGCTCATACTGATTCAACCCCCTCCCAGTATTCCAATAATTGGTATCAGATCCGATTCCTTCAAGGAAACAATTCAAGCACTGGAAGGTAGATCATGGAGTACAATATTAATGGTGTACCAATGTTCAATGGTCAAAATGGTATGGACTATGAGTCATGGAGCAGAAGGTCACAAAATTTTTTGCAGGCCCATGGATAGGATATTTGGTATTCCATTGTTATAGGATATAATGGTTCAAAGAAAGCAAATACCCCAACTAAGAAGGAATTGAAGCAGAACAAAAAAATAGCAATGGATTTCATCATGGAAGGATTACTTGATTCAATAAAAGAAAAAGTGGGAAAATGTTTATCAGCTAAAGAACTCTAGGATAAGATACATAATATTTATTCTTCTCCCATCACAGAATAAAAGATTACTAAGTAAGATGAAGGTACATAACAATAAGAAAAATTCAATCATGTCATACGAATTCAAAAGAGTAAGAGTGTGAAGAGGCAAAATTCAATTACATAGAATAATTTCTTAGTGCGGTAGAATGTCTACGGAATGAAAAAAGGAAAAATAATTCACTCTAGGAAGAACTAAAGGAAAAAGAAGAATCTTAGAACACCAACTCCAAAGCAGTCAAGGAGATGATCATGATGCTAAAAAGTCATCTAGAAGAAGCGAGAAGAATTGAAGAAACTCTCAAAGATCAAAAGAAGTGTTTGGAAGCCAAAATAGTAGCACAAAAGGAAGAATCATAAAAGAGAGAGAAGATATTGACAAATAATCTCAAGGAAATAACTGAGGATTTAAATTGTCGAAGAAAAAATCATTCAACAAGAAAGAAAACTTGAAGAATAGATAATCACCTTGAAGATCCAACTTGAAGAAGCAAAGAAAATGGAATAAGTCACAAAGTCTCAGATAATAAAGAAAGAATAAGAGGTTGAGAATATGGAAGATGAAGTTGTCACATTGAGAGCCAAAATCATCAAGCTCAACAAGAACTTTGAAGAGACATAAAAATTCACATCAACAGTGGAGAATGAAGATAAGCATTCTAGGTTTCCATAAAAGAAGAATGGCAAAAACAGAAAGAGTTATGTATAAGCACTCAAAGGAAATAGTCATGGTCAACCAAATGATAAAGATACATATTCAAGAAGACCCTCCACATTCAAGCGATAAAGAAGCTTCAATCATGATCATGATCCTCCAAGGCAAGAATTCAGAAAGACTACACCACAAAAAGATCATTCAGTCCCAGGTATGTAAATTTATTTTATGGTCATTGTTTCTATTGTACTAACTTTGGACATAAAGTGTCATATTGTAGGGCTTATGGAAGAAATGTTTAAGAAATAAATTCTTATGTAGCCCCACATAAAATTGAGTGTTAAAAATTCCACAACTATGGGCACATAGCTCGTGATTGTAGAAGCATGATCGATACTTCCGTGAAAAAGAACATTGATATCAAATATAAGAAAGTTTGGACAATAAAACAAGAAGAACAGATGAATAAAGACTAGGTCCCAGAGATTGCAAGATTGGAAATAATACGAGATGAAGACAAATATACAGAGAAAAGGGAACATGTGAGATACATAAATGTTTGGATAAGAAATGAAAGAAAAGAAGAACATGTTCCAAACATCACATGTTTTGTAGTAGTATGAGAAATAAAAGAAGAGAAAGTGAACAAAGAGCAAGCCCAAGAGATTGTATTTTTAGGAATTATAGTGCAAGATCAATCCACAAGAAGAAAGAAAGAAGTCAGAGTTCAGAAAGATGATGAGTCTACAGACGAAGAATAATATTACTCTGCATTAGAGCATGTATTTTTCCGAGCCATCAGGCTTGGAGACTCCTAGTAAATATGAATATTGAATAGGGGGAGTCAGTGCATTAGCTACCTTAGATCAATGAACCATCCTTCAAGTAGTGTGATGTATTTGTAGAGAAGGATTCAAATAAGTTAGACATAAGAAGTACATAACGACAAATCAATCGATCAAGAAATCAATGTTCCCACACAAGTGCCAGTTGGCATAAGTTTATGATTAAATTAAAGAAAATATATCTTCAGTATAAGTCATTCCAGACATGCATAGTTTGGTTTACTGTGGATACATTTGTGAGATGATAATTTACAACCATATAGTACAGTGACAGATGGGTCAACATTGTGGACAACAGAGTAGCAGGGCTAGGGACAATTTTGTGACATATGGACATAGATGGATTCGTGAGATGCTTAGAAGGTACAAGAAACATGGGTCAAATGCATAGAAGAATATTTATAATTGGTCAAAGAAAGGAAAGAAAGGAACAACATAACATGGAAAGATAAACCGTCAACATAAGCTATATAAAAGAATGACATTGTTGAAAAATATGGTCAAGTATACATGACAAGTAAATGAAGAAATACGATTTTGAATGATTTTTATATATGTCAGAGAAACTCAAGAGGAATCACCAATGGAAAATAAAAAACAATGGAAGAGAGGAAAGGAAACATATATAGGTATCCCTACATAGATCTACATATTACATAAAAATGAAGGGAAGAAAAATCATCAGAGAGAGAGAGATATCCAAAAAGGAGTATTAGTAGCATACTAACAGGGATACATACCCACAAGGGAAGTGATTCTTTTTTCCCATGATTGGTTAGAGTAGGTGTTGTTAGTGGGAATACCCCCCTATAACTATACCATGGTTTAAAATATAGATAGAGAAAATGCTCGTCTAAAAGTCAACCTAGTTTCTACACTACGCCAAACATACCAAAATAAATGAATAGAAAGAATTAGAAGAGAAGATCGGTAACTATACCTTTTATCCCGCGTTTGGTGATGATCTCCTCAAGCTTTGTTTTTTGTTCAAATACAACAATAAATATCTATTATAATCGGGAAGTCGGACCAGTTGGGTAAACGTCAAGGCACATTTCAACGCTTCAAAGGAGCACTGAGCAGCTTCATCCCAAAAAAATGGGAACCCTTTTTCAAAAGGTGTATAAACGCTTTAGTGATCTCGACGTAATTAGAGACAAAACACCGAAGAAATTTTTCTTTCCCCTGTAAGCTCAGAAGATGGGGTATCATGCACCGGGGAGGCAATTGAACCATCACCTCAACCTTGAGAGGATCGAGCATGATTCCTGTTGTCGATACAATAAAACCTAAAAGATGACCTGACGTCATGCAAAAACTGCACTTGTTAGGATTTAAGCGAATCTGATAATAGAGACATATCTAAAAGATTAGTCATAGATGGGAAGGATGATCAGATCTCTTGCGAGAATGTGATGCTATATCATCAAGGTACACCTCAACTATGTGTTTGAGGTCATGAAAAGCGAATGACATGGCCCGCTGAAAGGTGGCTCCAACATTCTTCATTCGAAAAGGAATCTTACGATATGTGAAGGTACCCCAAGGACAAATAAAAGTTGTTTTATGTTGGTCCTCGGGTTTGATTTGAATTTTATTGTATCCCAAAAAACCATCCATGAATGAAAATACTTTGCATCCTGCACATTCATCGACAATCTGATCGATAAATAGAGTAGGAAAATTGTCTTTTGGACAGGCCTTATTCAAATCATGGAAGTCCATACAAACGCAAATCATGACCTGTTTCTTGTTAACCGGAACCAGGTTTGGCACCCATTCCATCAATTGTACAGGCTAGATAAAACCAACTTTGAGTAGTTTTTCTACTTCTGCTTTAATTGCTACCACTTTTCGAGGATTAACCGGACGAAGCTTCTATCAGACTGGTTTGACATCAATATAAGTCGTGATTTCATGCTTGACAATTTGTGTGTCGATGCCTAGAATATCCTCATAAGAGCAGGAAAAAATGTCGTGGAACTCTTTGAATAACTCGGTGTAAGTTCAAATCTCTTCGGGGGAGCAATCCACTCTGACGAAAAAAATCTCCATGAAGCCAGGGGTTTTTGAGATATCGATTGGAACAGTTGTAGAAATTCTTCCCATGCTACCCTTAGCATAAACTCTGTGCATAGCCAAAGGATTGATAGGACAAGGACTATCTCCATTCACGGTCAAAATGAAATCTCCCGCCTCTATTCTCCTAAGCTCGGGAAGGAAATAAGATCTATGATGTAGATCATCCCAAGGTGTGTCGGTACCAATCATTTCCTTGAGAATCTCCTCGTCATAGGAAAATACCAAGTCTAAAGGACCTTGAGTGGAAAGAGAATCTTGAGCCCAAATAGGTTCGAGAACTGGATCTAACTCTTGTGAGGGAGTTGGATTGGGGTTGGCCGAAGTTTGATGGAAAATGATGTATGCAACCTCAGCCGCAGATAAGGGCATGGCCATGCCATGATTACCTATCCCTTCCATCAAGGTTGATGGGGAAGGTAAAGTCAACAGATTGTTAAAGTAGCTCATTCAAAACGACGAAACTTGCAAAATTGTAGCCCTCGACTGGTCGGGAACAACCGATATAAGCCTTACATCACTGGAAGGTGATAGATAATAAAAGGTTCCCATCAATGATGGAAACAAACTGGCACCTAATTTGACAGTGCCAAGCTTCAGATTATCAATCATCAGGACCGTGGAAGCCCCTAATGAAGGGTCAGGATGAGATAAAGACAACCGGTCAATGACGAAAATCCGACCCTCATGCAAAAAACATAAGACCCAAAAAACCGTAGAAACCACCGCATGCATTGCATAAGTCCAAATCCTTCCTAACAACATGTTGTATTCGAGAGGCGTATCGACCAATTCAACTTCAACACACACAATTTCACCCCCTAACTACATGGGAAAGGAAGGAATTATTATCTGTGGTCTAAATGACCGACCGTCAAAAGCCATAAGAAATGTAGGCAACAAAGACAACTTAGGCTAGCCAATGGCCTTCCAACATTCCAACCATAGCATGCAAGTTGAGGCACCCTCCTAAACCACTGTATGGAAAATATTTCGCGTAAAATATTTCGTGGTGTAAGACACTACTATCTTAAAGGCAACGTGGTGAGGAAGATGGGGTTTTAAGTTGGTTGGATAAAAAATGATTTCTCCTGGGTTACAAGTCTCTGCCGCTCCCAAGGAGGACAATAGAGATTTTCTCTACGAGGGGAAACTTTGGAGTACTTCCATAGCAAACATTGCACAAGGGGTCTATGCCAGATCCTCCACAACGGAGTAGTTATGTGCAACCCTCATGTTTGGATTATGGGAAGGCTTATTAAACACACCTTTTGGGATGCGATTCATTGTTTCACCCACCGCCTTCTCAATTTGGAGAGGAGTCAATGGGTTATTGACTTCCTTTCCCTTCTCAGTAGATTTTGACATTCTGTAGTCTCATGTCCTGGTCGATAAATGAGCTTTGATATTCATCATGTAAATATTCATGGTCGGGTTGTTATTGGTAGTTGCGGGGGATCCATGACTGCCCCTGCTGTGCTTGTGGATGCAGAAGCCTGAGCCATATTTTTTCCTTGTGGAAAAGGGTTCATCAACACAATAGGTTGTTGTTGCGCTAATATCTTCTGGGATTTTGCAAGCCGAGGGAACAGGTGAGTCGGGTGGTATTCCATGCAAAGATTACACATATACTTCAATTTCTTCTTCTCCATTTTCCCCCAACTAACATTATTGGTAGCCATTTTATCCCCTATACCCTTCTTATTTCATTATTTCTTCTTTCCCTCGGTCTGTTGGTTGGCCTTGGGATTCTTCGAATGCACATTGTGTACATCCAATTTCTGGGTAGGGGGAACAATCGAGCTCAAAGTCTAGCTGGACAGAGTCTATTATATCAACAATTGTTGCAACTGATTTGACAACAGATCCATGGAGTTGCTTTGTGATGATCCGACAATGTCGTCGAAATGGGCCCCAAAATTTTTATTGGCCTTCTTGAGAGTATACCATGGTGCATGCGGAAAAATATCATAGAGCATGCTAGACTAAGAGTAGATTAGTTCAAGTTGTTGGGCTCTCATAATAGCCTCCTCTTCTAAAAAAACTCTGGAATTCGCTACGTTCTTGGATACACAGGGCACCAAATACTTCAAGAACCACTCAAGAAAGAAAGCAGGAGGAACCTTGACCTTAATCAAGATCTTTCTACATCGTCATTCTTGGATATGCTCAGAGATGTGGTTGACCTTGGTTTGCTCAAAGTTGGCCAGAAATTCAGTGTCGGCATCGTATCTCACAGGTAACTAGAAATGGTTCAATAAGACCATCACCAAGTTGTTAAAGTAAGAGTACCTTGATCCATCACGCTCAATATACCACTTTACAACACCCCCTATAAGAGTGCATTGAAAAATAAGCAACTGTGTAGAGTCATCCTTTAACGAGTTTGAAAAACACCACAAGTGAAAGGTCATCACATGATCACGTTGATATTCGCCAGGCTTACCCTCAAATTTTAGAATATCCGAAGGAAAATTAATCGGA